>JBBDGP010003321.1:0-217262 GCA_037952835.1 Lithobates septentrionalis | reverse complement strand
TATCAAAGAACAACTGACTGGTAACCATGAACACCACTACCTTTGCTCTCTGTTGTAACTATGGACAACACTACCGGAGCTCTCTGCTGTAACCATGGACAACACCACCGGTGCTCTCTGCTGTAACCGTAGACAAGACAACTGGTGCTCTCTTCTGTAACCATGGACAACACCACCGTTACTCTCTGCTACCACCCCATAAACTTTTTTTCCCCACTTACTTGTGAATGTTCCAATCAGGTTGATGCCAATGGAGTTGGAGTTGTAGTTGGGGGCATGGGCACCCACTGAGGTCCAGCCACGACCCTCGAATATGCTGCCGTCTCCTCCAACCAGGAAGCTGTAGACGGAGAAGAGGGTCATTAGCAGAGATTGGACGCCGCCGTCTGCCCCACATACAGTAATTGACAAATCTGAGGACTCTCACCTGTATCCGATGTCACACCAGCCGTTGGTGTTCATGTGGTAGGTTTGGACATTCTTAGCCTGGGTAATACAAGTGGCCTGGGTGGAGCAGGAGGCCCCGGCGGTGTGGTGAACGATGACATATGTGACAGGAGTGGCCATGGCGGTGCGGCAGGTTGCGGCACGTCCTCCCCATTGGGCTTTAGTGAGGATGGTGGGGCAGCCTGTGGAAAAAGACAAAATACTTCTATTAATGGTTTCTTCTTAGCAGTCCAGTTCTATAATTCCCCTCCCTGTGCTGTTACCTTAAAACAGCCCTCATCTTGCCTACAACTGCCCCTGCCTGTGTTATACCGCCATCAGTGATACACATTACCGCCCCATTCTTCACTATATATCTGTCCCCCCCCCCCCCCCCCTACCTGTTCTATCACTCCCAACACTAAGGAAGTCATAATTGCCCCTCTCTTTACCACTAAAAGGTAAAAGAGCCCGGCTAGAGGCCAAATAGCGCCACTATAACAGCAGTAAATTGCTGCTAAAACTAGCTAATCCCCCCCCCCCCCCGCCCCAGTGTGAAAGGCATCTTAAATGTTAGCTGTAAGCAACAAACACATACGGGAAATATAAAAACACTTCACTTTAAGAGAGCAAATTTTCCATGGATGAGGGCTGCTCTCCAGGACTTAAGACTGGGAGGGAATATTGGCATCAATGGACAGAAATGGGAATTCCTCATGGGGACTGTATGTGATTGGCAAAGTATATTCCCATGGGCAATAAGATTAAAAGGCTAAAAATAAAACCTATGTGGCTCACGGCCAGGGCCAGCCCTACCAAATTGACACCCAAAACAGTGGCGGAACTCCAGGGCCGGGCCCCGCTCTGCTCCGCCCCACTGCTTATTTCACTGTTGGGGGGGGGGGGGGTGCTGCTACTTTTAGAGGTAATGATGGGAGTTGGAAGAGCACTAGCTGCCATACCCACACCCGACAGGTGCCATGTTAGGACAAGAGGCAGAAACTGGAGGAGAAAGTCAGCTGACCAGCTGACGGCAAACAGCGTGAAGGAGAGGAGCTTTCTGTTGTACGCAGATACCCCATATTGGGGTACCACACCACAACCACCACTGCTTCTGTCTAAACCCCCCCACCCCATCTAGCTTTGACTGAACCCCCCCACCACCACCATCGCTGTCTCTGACTGAACCCCCTCAGCACATCTGCCTCTGTCTGAACCCCCCACCATCGCTGCATCTGACTGAACCCCCCCACCACCACCCCATCTGCCTCTGCCTGAACCCCCCACCACAACTGCCTTTGACTGAACCCCCCCCCCACCTCCACCATCGCTGCCTCTGTCTGAACCCCCCACCACCACCACCACCACTGTTGCATGTAAATCTGACTTCCTGATAAATGTCATTTTAGTTTTAATTATCATGATATAAAATAATAAATGTGGGGGCCTTTTAGTGAGCGTGATTTTTTTGAGCTGGATGGACTTTTTTTTCAACTTGACTAAAAATGTAGCTAAAAAAATTCAGGGTTTTGAAGTGACACAAGAAACATTTCCAGTCATTCTCTGCCCAACAGCAGACCACAAGAGGATACAAAGTAACACATACAGGAAACGGGGAGGATATGACATCATCACCCTGCGCCCTCATCATCAGCTCTGCACATAACAAGAATCCTATTAACGCACATGCCTACCGGGGAAGTTTTTTTCATTTTTTTTGTAGAAAATGACTTAGAAACCCCAAATAGAGACGTGCATGATGGGAAAAAATGTGTTTCGCTTTGTATTAGTTTGTTAAATTAATAATTGTGTTTCATCATATTCGTTCTGTTAGGATTATACTTTTCGGGTTTCGTCCTGTATATTCATGATTTTCAAATCGATTCCAAAAAGAAATTTAAAATCGAAATGAAAATATATTGTATAAAAGTGAAATAAGATAATGATTCCCACTTAGGCTGCTTTAGAGAATAGAACACAAAAGAATAGAATAAAACATAATAGAATAGAAAAATGGAATGAATATAATGAATATAGCCGTCTTCCAAATTTTTCATTTTATTCTAATCTTTTGTTTTAAATTTTTTTACTATTCTATTCTTTTCTACCCCGCCCGGCTTGTGAGGAAGAGGCCCTTTTCCTTATCAACATGCAGACAGGGTGCTACTCCAGGGATTTTTTTTTGGGGGGGGGGGGGGGGAATGGCAGAACAGTTTTTTTTTACAATTCAGCTCCTATTGACTTCAATGGGGTTTGGTTTTGGCACCCGAACTTCTTTGATATTCCCTGAACCTTCCCTGAGCCCGGAACAGCCACGTTCAGCTCATCCCTACTTCCTGCCAGTGCAGCTATAACATTCTGTGTGAATCCTCGGTGAAAAGTGTGTGAATCTTGTGTGAAAACATATAATAGACCCCCAGTGATAAGACAAAACATTCCCCCATTCCTTGTATTACGTCTGTACTTACACTGGGCTACAGCGCAAAGCGCGGCAAGGAGAGCGGCGACACGGAGCATGATTGACGGGATCCTAGAAAAAACAGGAAGTATCATCAATCCGATCCTGTGATGTCATGTGTGATGTCATGTGTGATGTCATGTAACATATGAGAGTAAATGAGCGATGTAGTCTGAGGGGCGCTGTGTTCCATGACGCAATGTTCTGCCAGGTGCCATGTGACCCCAACAAACTCCATCACTCGTATGATGAATTATGTCCAGGGCTGGAACTTTTCGGACGATTCTCTGATGTAAATGTAATTGTAATGAGTGGGCTGTCTTAGCAGACTGAAGTCTTGGAGTAGGTGTAGTGCAGGTATGGTCCCAGTCTTGGATTAGGTGTAGTGCAGGTATGGTCCCAGTCTGAGTGTAGGTGTAGTGCAGGTATGGTCCCGGTCTTGGAGTAGGTGTAGTGCAGGTATGGTCCCAGTTTTGAGTAGGTTTAGGGCAGATATGGTCCCAGTTTTGAGTAGGTGTAGTGCAGGTATGGTCCCAGTCTTGGAGTAGGTGTAGTGCAGGTATGGTCCCAGTTTTGAGTAGGTTTAGGGCAGATATGGTCCCAGTTTTGAGTAGGTGTAGTGCAGGTATGGTCCCAGTCTTGGAGTAGGTGTAGTGCAGGCATGGTCCCAGTCTTGGAGTAGGTGTAGTGCAGGCATGGTCCCAGTCTTGGAGTAGGTGTAGTGCAGGTATGGTCCCAGTCTTGGAGTAGGTGTAGTGCAGGTATGGTCCCAGTCTTGGAGTAGGTGTAGTGCAGGTATGGTCCCAGTCTTGGAGTAGGTGTAGTGCAGGTATGGTCCCAGTCTTGGAGTAGGTGTAGTGCAGGTATGGTCCCAGTCTTGGAGTAGGTGTCATGGAATGGGGATGTCAGTAGGACTCACCTGTTTCTGCCTGTAGTAGCACCTGAATAATGTTGCTGTCCCTATTTATTCTCTTGCTGGCTGCACCTGGCAGGTGACAGTGACCTTGTAGACGGGGGAGGGGGGGGAGGGTGTAGATTGTTATATTTTGAGCCGTGTCCTTGTGTCCTGATTGGTCGAGTCTCCCCCACCAGGTGTGTTCCGAAATTCACTCATCAACCTGACCAGGAATATCATATGCTGGTTCCCGGGCACCACCGCTGTGTACAGATTGTGCATCACTCAGTCCCTATGAAACCAGGAAAATACCTGCACCACCCCCACCCAATGCCAGTGGGGACTATACCTGTGCCACTCCCACCCAATGCCAGTAGGGACCATACTTGCACCACCCCCACCCAATGCCAGTGGGGACTATACCTGTGCCACTCCCACCCAATGCCAGTAGGGACCATACTTGCACCACCCCCACCCAATGCCAGTGGGGACTATACCTGTGCCACTCCCATTCAAAGCCAGTATGGACCATACTTGCACCACCCCCACCCAATGCCAGTAGGGACCATACCAGCACCACCCCCACCCAATGCCAGTAGGGACCATACCAGCACCACCCCCTACCAATGCCAATAGAGACTTTACCTGTGCCACTCCCACCCAATGCCAGTAGGGACCATACCTGCGCCACTCCCATCCAATACCAGTAGGGACCATACCTGCACCCAATGCCAGTAGAGACTGTATCTGCACCACCCCCACCAAATGCTCATAGGAACCTACCTGGCCCACCCCCACCCAATGCTAGTAGGGACCGTACCTGGGCCACCCCCACCCAATGCTAGTAGGGACCGTACTTGGGCCACCCCCACCCAATGCTAGTAGGGACCGTACCTGGGCCACCCCCACCCAATGCTAGTAGGGACCGTACTTGGGCCACCCCCACCCAATGCTAGTAGGGACGGTACCTGGGCCACCCCCACCCAATGCCAGTAGGGACCATACCTGCGTCACTCCCACCCAATGCCAGTAGGGACCATACCTGCACAACCCCCACCAAATGCTAGTAGGGACCGTACTTGGGCCACCCCCACCCAATGCCAGTAGGGACCGTACCTGGGCCACCCCCACCCAGTGCTAGTAGGGACCGTACCTGGGCCACCCCCACCCAATGCCAGTAGGGACCGTACCTGGGCCACCCCCACCCAGTGCTAGTAGGGACCGTACCTGGGCCACCCCCACCCAATGCTAGTAGGGACCGTACTTGGGCCACCCCCACCCAATGCTAGTAGGGACCGTACCTGGGCCACCCCCACCCAATGCCAGTAGGGACCATACCTGCGCCACTCCCACCCAATGCCAGTAGGGACCATACCTGCACAACCCCCACCAAATGCTAGTAGGGACCGTACTTGGGCCACCCCCACCCAATGCTAGTAGGGACCGTACTTGGGCCACCCCCACCCAATGCTAGTAGGGACCGTACCTGGGCCACCCCCACCCAATGCCAGTAGGGACCATACCTGCGCCACTCCCACCCAATGCCAGTAGGGACCATACCTGCACAACCCCCACCAAATGCTAGTAGGGACCGTACCTGGGCCACCCCCACCCAATGCTAGTAGGGACCGTACCTGGGCCACCCCCACCCAATGCTAGTAGGGACCGTACCTGGGCCACCCCCACCCAATGCTAGTAGGGACCGTACCTGGGCCACCCCCACCCAATGCTAGTAGGGACCGTACCTGGGCCACCCCCACCCAATGCTAGTAGGGACCGTACCTGGGCCACCCCCACCCAATGCTAGTAGGGACCGTACCTGGGCCACCCCCACCCATTGCCAGTAGGGACCGTACCTGGGCCACCCCCACCCAATGCCAGTAAGGACCCTACCTGCACCCAATGCCAGTAGAGACTGTACCTGCACCACCCCCACCTAATGCTAGTAGGGACCGTACCTGGGCCACCCCCACCCAATGCTAGTAGGGACCGTACCTGGGCCACCCCCATCCAATGCTAGTAGGGACCGTACCTGCACCACCCCCACCAAATGCTCGTAGGGACCGTACCTGGGCCACCCCCACCCAATGCTAGTAGGGACCGTACCTGGGCCACCCCCATCCAATGCTAGTAGGGACCCTACCTGGGCCACCTCCACCCAATGCTAGTAGGGACCGTACTTGGGCCACCCCCACCCAATGCTGGTAGGGACCGTACCTGGGCCACCCCCACCCAATGCCAGTAGGGACCGTACCTGGGCCACCCCCACCCAATGCTAGTAGGGACCGTACCTGGGCCACCCCCACCCAATGCCAGTAGGGACCATACCTGCACCACCCCCACCCAATGCCAGTAGGGACCATACCTGTGCCACTCCCATTCAATGCCAGTAGGGACCATACCTGCACCACCCCAACCCAATGCCAGTAGGGACCATACCTGCACCACTCCCATCCAATGCCAGTAGGGACCATACCTGCACCCAATGCCAGTAGAGACTGTACCTGCACCACCCCCACCAAATGCTCATAGAGACCTACCTGGCCCACCCCCACCCAATGCTAGTAGGGACCGTACCTGGGCCACCCCCACCCAATGCTAGTAGGGACCGTACCTGGACCACCCCCACCCAATGCTAGTAGGGACCGTACTTGGGCCACCCCCACCCAATGCTAGTAGGGACCGTACCTGGGCCACCCCCACCCAATGCTAGTAGGGACCTACCTGGACCACCCCCACCCAATGCTAGTAGGGACCGTACCTGGGCCACCCCCACCCAATGCTAGTAGGGACCTACCTGGCCCACCCCCACCCAATGCTAGTAGGGACCGTACCTGGGCCACCCCCACCCAATGCTAGTAGGGACCGTACTTGGGCCACCCCCACCCAATGCTAGTAGGGACCGTACCTGGGCCACCCCCACCCAATGCTAGTAGGGACCGTACTTGGGCCACCCCCACCCAATGCTAGTAGGGACCGTACTTGGGCCACCCCCACCCAATGCTAGTAGGGACCGTACTTGGGCCACCCCCAGCCAATGCTAGTAGGGATCGTACCTGGGCCACCCCCACCCAATGCTAGTAGGGACCGTACTTGGGCCACCCCCACCCAATGCTAGTAGGGACCGTACTTGGGCCACCCCCACCCAATGCTAGTAGGGACCATACCTGGGCCACCCCCACCCAATGCTAGTAGGGACCGTACGTGGGCCACCCCCACCCAATGCTAGTAGGGACCGTACTTGGGCCACCCCCACCCAATGCTAGTAGGGACCGTACCTGGGCCACCCCCACCCAATGCTAGTAGGGACCATACTTGCACCCAATGCCAGTAGAGACTGTACCTGCACCACCCCCACCTAATGCTAGTAGGGACCGTACCTGGGCCACCCCCACCCAATGCTAGTAGGGACCGTACCTGGGCCACCCCCATCCAATGCTAGTAGGGACCGTACCTGGGCCACCCCCATCCAATGCTAGTAGGGACCCTACCTGGGCCACCTCCACCCAATGCTAGTAGGGACCGTACTTGGGCCACCCCCACCCAATGCTAGTAGGGACCGTACCTGGGCCACCCCCACCCAATGCCAGTAGGGACCGTACCTGGGCCACCCCCACCCAATGCTAGTAGGGACCGTACCTGGGCCACCCCCACCCAATGCCAGTAGGGACCATACCTGCACCACCCCCACCCAATGCCAGTAGGGACCATACCTGTGCCACTCCCATTCAATGCCAGTAGGGACCATACCTGCACCACCCCAACCCAATGCCAGTAGGGACCATACCTGCACCACTCCCATCCAATGCCAGTAGGGACCATACCTGCACCCAATACCAGTAGAGACTGTACCTACTGCTAGTGGGGACCGTACTTGGGCCACCCCCACTCAATGCTAGTAGGGATCGTACCTGAGCCACCCCCACCCAATGCTAGTAGGGACCGTACTTGGGCCACCCCCACCCAATGCTAGTAGGGACCATACCTGGGCCACCCCCACCCAATGCTAGTAGGGACCGTACCTGAGCCACCCCCACCCAATGCTAGTAGGGACCGTACTTGGGCCACCCCCACCCAATGCTAGTAGGGACCATACCTGGGCCACCCCCACCCAATGCTAGTAGGGACCGTACGTGGGCCACCCCCACCCAATGCTAGTAGGGACCGTACTTGGGCCACCCCCACCCAATGCTAGTAGGGATCGTACCTGGGCCACCCCCACCCAATGCTAGTAGGGACCGTACTTGGGCCACCCCCACCCAATGCTAGTAGGGACCGTACTTGGGCCACCCCCACCCAATGCTAGTAGGGACCTACCTGGGCCACCCCCACCCAATGCTAGTAGGGACCTACCTGGACCACCCCCACCCAATGCTAGTAGGGACCGTACCTGGGCCACCCCCACCCAATGCTAGTAGGGACCGTACCTGGGCCACCCCCACCCAATGCTAGTAGGGACCATACCTGGGCCACCCCCACCCAATGCTAGTAGGGACCGTACTTGGGCCACCCCCACTCAGTGCTAGTAGGGACCGTACCTGGGCCACCCCCACCCAATGCTAGTAGGGACTGTACCTGGGCCACCCCCACCCAATGCTAGTAGGGACCGTACCTGAGCCACCCCCACCCAATGCTAGTAGGGACCGTACTTGAGCCACCCCCACCCAATGCTAGTAGGGACCGTACTTGGGCCACCCCCACCCAATGCTAGTAGGGACCATACCTGGGCCACCCCCACCCAATGCTAGTAGGGACCGTACTTGGGCCACCCCCACCCAATGCTAGTAGGGACCGTACTTGGGCCACCCCCACCCAATGCTAGTAGGGACCTACCTGGGCCACCCCCACCCAATGCTAGTAGGGACCTACCTGGACCACCCCCACCCAATGCTAGTAGGGACCGTACCTGGGCCACCCCCACCCAATGCTAGTAGGGACCGTACCTGGGCCACCCCCACCCAATGCCAGTAGGGACAATACCTGCACCCAATGTCAGTAGAGACTGTACCTGCACCACCCCCACCAAATGCTCGTAGGGACCTACCTGGCCCACCCCCACCCAATGCTAGTAGGGACCGTACCTGGGCCACCCCCACCCAATGCTAGTAGGGACCGTACCTGGCCCACCCCCACCCAATGCTAGTAGGGACCGTACCTGGGCCACCCCCACCCAATGCTAGTAGGGACCGTACCTGGGCCACCCCCACCCAATGCTAGTAGGGACCGTACTTGGGCCACCCCCACCCAATGCTAGTAGGGATCTACCTGGGCCACCCCCACCCAATGCTAGTAGGGACCGTACTTGGGCCACCCCCACCCAATGCTAGTAGGGACCGTACTTGGGCCACCCCCACCCAATGCTAGTAGGGACCGTACTTGGGCCACTCCCACCCAATGCTAGTAGGGACCGTACTTGGGCCACCCCCACCCAATGCTAGTAGGGACCGTACCTGGGCCACCCCCACCCAATGCCAGTAGGGACCATACCTGCACCCAATGCTAGTAGGGACCGTACTTGGGCCACCCCCACTCAATGCTAGTAGGGACCGTACCTGGGCCACCCCCACCCAATGCTAGTAGGGACCGTACCTGGGCCACCCCCACCCAATGCTAGTAGGGACCGTACCTGGGCCACCCCCACCCAATGCTAGTAGGGACCGTACCTGGGCCACCCCCACCCAATGCTAGTAGGGACCGTACTTGGGCCACCCCCACTCAATGCTAGTAGGGACCGTACCTGGGCCACCCCCACCCAATGCTAGTAGGGACCGTACCTGGGCCACCCCCACCCAATGCTAGTAGGGACCGTACCTGGGCCACCCCCACCCAATGCTAGTAGGGACCGTACTTGGGCCACCCCCACCCAATGCTAGTAGGGACCGTACTTGGGCCACCCCCACCCAATGCTAGTAGGGACCGTACTTGGGCCACCCCCACCCAATGCTAGTAGGGACCGTACTTGGGCCACCCCCACCCAATGCTTGTAGGGACCGTACCTGGGCCACTCCCACCCAATGCCAGTAGGGACCATACCTGCACCCAATGCCAGTAGAGACTGTACCTGCACCACCCCCACCAAATGCAAGTAGGGACCTACCTGGCCCACCCCCACCTAATGCTAGTAGGGACCGTACCTGGGCCACCCCCACCTAATGCTAGTAGGGAGCGTACCTGGGCCACCCCCACCCAATGCTAGTAGGGACCGTACCTGCACTACCCCCACCAAATGCTAGTAGGGACTGTACTTGGGCCACCCCCACCAAATGCTAGTAGAGACCGTACCTGCACCACTCCCATCCAATGCCAGTAGGGACCATACCTGCACCACTCCCATCCAATGCCAGTAGGGACCATACCTGCACCCAATACCAGTAGAGACTGTACCTACTGCTAGTGGGGACCGTACTTGGGCCACCCCCACTCAATGCTAGTAGGGATCGTACCTGAGCCACCCCCACCCAATGCTAGTAGGGACCGTACTTGGGCCACCCCCACCCAATGCTAGTAGGGACCATACCTGGGCCACCCCCACCCAATGCTAGTAGGGACCGTACCTGAGCCACCCCCACCCAATGCTAGTAGGGACCGTACTTGGGCCACCCCCACCCAATGCTAGTAGGGACCATACCTGGGCCACCCCCACCCAATGCTAGTAGGGACCGTACGTGGGCCACCCCCACCCAATGCTAGTAGGGACCGTACTTGGGCCACCCCCACCCAATGCTAGTAGGGATCGTACCTGGGCCACCCCCACCCAATGCTAGTAGGGACCGTACTTGGGCCACCCCCACCCAATGCTAGTAGGGACCGTACTTGGGCCACCCCCACCCAATGCTAGTAGGGACCTACCTGGGCCACCCCCACCCAATGCTAGTAGGGACCTACCTGGACCACCCCCACCCAATGCTAGTAGGGACCGTACCTGGGCCACCCCCACCCAATGCTAGTAGGGACCGTACCTGGGCCACCCCCACCCAATGCTAGTAGGGACCATACCTGGGCCACCCCCACCCAATGCTAGTAGGGACCGTACTTGGGCCACCCCCACTCAGTGCTAGTAGGGACCGTACCTGGGCCACCCCCACCCAATGCTAGTAGGGACTGTACCTGGGCCACCCCCACCCAATGCTAGTAGGGACCGTACCTGAGCCACCCCCACCCAATGCTAGTAGGGACCGTACTTGAGCCACCCCCACCCAATGCTAGTAGGGACCGTACTTGGGCCACCCCCACCCAATGCTAGTAGGGACCATACCTGGGCCACCCCCACCCAATGCTAGTAGGGACCGTACTTGGGCCACCCCCACCCAATGCTAGTAGGGACCGTACTTGGGCCACCCCCACCCAATGCTAGTAGGGACCTACCTGGGCCACCCCCACCCAATGCTAGTAGGGACCTACCTGGACCACCCCCACCCAATGCTAGTAGGGACCGTACCTGGGCCACCCCCACCCAATGCTAGTAGGGACCGTACCTGGGCCACCCCCACCCAATGCCAGTAGGGACAATACCTGCACCCAATGTCAGTAGAGACTGTACCTGCACCACCCCCACCAAATGCTCGTAGGGACCTACCTGGCCCACCCCCACCCAATGCTAGTAGGGACCGTACCTGGGCCACCCCCACCCAATGCTAGTAGGGACCGTACCTGGCCCACCCCCACCCAATGCTAGTAGGGACCGTACCTGGGCCACCCCCACCCAATGCTAGTAGGGACCGTACCTGGGCCACCCCCACCCAATGCTAGTAGGGACCGTACGTGGGCCACCCCCACCCAATGCTAGTAGGGACCGTACTTGGGCCACCCCCACCCAATGCTAGTAGGGATCTACCTGGGCCACCCCCACCCAATGCTAGTAGGGACCGTACTTGGGCCACCCCCACCCAATGCTAGTAGGGACCGTACTTGGGCCACCCCCACCCAATGCTAGTAGGGACCGTACTTGGGCCACTCCCACCCAATGCTAGTAGGGACCGTACTTGGGCCACCCCCACCCAATGCTAGTAGGGACCGTACCTGGGCCACCCCCACCCAATGCCAGTAGGGACCATACCTGCACCCAATGCTAGTAGGGACCGTACTTGGGCCACCCCCACTCAATGCTAGTAGGGACCGTACCTGGGCCACCCCCACCCAATGCTAGTAGGGACCGTACCTGGGCCACCCCCACCCAATGCTAGTAGGGACCGTACCTGGGCCACCCCCACCCAATGCTAGTAGGGACCGTACCTGGGCCACCCCCACCCAATGCTAGTAGGGACCGTACTTGGGCCACCCCCACTCAATGCTAGTAGGGACCGTACCTGGGCCACCCCCACCCAATGCTAGTAGGGACCGTACCTGGGCCACCCCCACCCAATGCTAGTAGGGACCGTACCTGGGCCACCCCCACCCAATGCTAGTAGGGACCGTACTTGGGCCACCCCCACCCAATGCTAGTAGGGACCGTACTTGGGCCACCCCCACCCAATGCTAGTAGGGACCGTACTTGGGCCACCCCCACCCAATGCTAGTAGGGACCGTACTTGGGCCACCCCCACCCAATGCTTGTAGGGACCGTACCTGGGCCACTCCCACCCAATGCCAGTAGGGACCATACCTGCACCCAATGCCAGTAGAGACTGTACCTGCACCACCCCCACCAAATGCAAGTAGGGACCTACCTGGCCCACCCCCACCTAATGCTAGTAGGGACCGTACCTGGGCCACCCCCACCTAATGCTAGTAGGGAGCGTACCTGGGCCACCCCCACCCAATGCTAGTAGGGACCGTACCTGCACTACCCCCACCAAATGCTAGTAGGGACTGTACTTGGGCCACCCCCACCAAATGCTAGTAGAGACCGTACCTGGGCCACCTCCACCCAATGCCAGTAGGGACCTACCTAGGCCACCCCCACCCAATGCCAGTAGGGACCGTACCTGGGCCACTCCCAATCAATGCCAGTAGGGACCATACCTGTGCCACTCCCATTCAATGCCAGTAGAGACTGTACCTGCACCACCCCCACCAAATGCTCGTAGGGACCGTACCTGGGCCACCCTCACCCAATGCTAGTAGGGGCCGTACCTGCACCACCCCCACCAAATGCCAGTAGGGACCATACATGTGCCACTCCCATTCAATGCCAGTAGAGACTGTACCTGCACCACCCCCACCAAATGCTAGTAGGGACCGTACCTGGGCCACCCCCACCCAATGCCAGTAGGGACCATACCTGTGCCACTCCCATTCAATGCAGTAGGGACCATACCAGCACCACCCCCACCCAATGCCAGTAAGGGACCATACCTGCACCACCCCCACCCAATGCCAGTAAGGGACCATACCTGCACCACCCCCACCCAATGCCAGTAAGGGACCATACCTGTGCCACTCCCACCCAATGCCAGTAGGGACCATACCTGTGTTACTCCCACCCAATAATGGAGTCCACAAAATCTTCTGACATAGAGCATTGGATGGAGGAGATCAGATGGAGAGAGGTCCCCTAGCGACCATCACACCATGCTGAGCCCCTGGCATCACCTCCACCCAGGGGCCCTGGGCCCCGACCCCTCCCATCATTTGATACAATAATATTAAATGAATGGCATCTGCTAGTGAATGCAGCATATGACTATCGATCGGCTCCGATCTCCACAAACACAACCACCCAAAATACACAATT
The DNA here is from genome assembly GCA_037952835.1 of Lithobates septentrionalis. Lineage (NCBI taxonomy): Eukaryota > Metazoa > Chordata > Amphibia > Anura > Ranidae > Lithobates > Lithobates septentrionalis. Next base: position 203,810 of record JBBDGP010003321.1, on the reverse strand, counting down.
CTTATCAGAGGCCCAGGGCCGCCGTGCCGAGTGCAGAGGATGGAGGGACGCTCTGCGGAGCGGTGTGCAACCCTCCTCTCCTCCGCCCTTCTCCTCCACTCCTCTCCTCCACTCCTCTCCTCCACTCTTCTCCTTCACTCCTCTCCTCCACTCCTCTCCTCCACTCTTCTCCTTCACTCCTCTCCTCCACTCCTCTCCTCCACTCCTCTCCTCCACTCCTCTCCTCCACTCTTCTCCTTCACTCCTCTCCTCCACTCCTCTCCTCCACTCTTCTCCTCCACTCTTCTCCTTCACTCCTCTCCTCCACTCCTCTCCTCCACTCTTCTCCTCCACTCTTCTCCTCCACTCTTCTCCTTCACTCCTCTCCTCCACTCCTCTCCTCCACTCTTCTCCTCCACTCCTCTCCTCCACTCCTCTCCTCCACTCCTCTCCTCCACTCCTCTCCTCCACTCTTCTCCTTCACTCCTCTCCTCCACTCCTCTCCTCCACTCTTGATGGCAAAGGGCTTTACTGTGCAAGGCGGCATTGAGAGGTCATCTCAGAGGAGCTAAAGGGGGGGTCTGGGGGGGTCCTAAAATCTTACATTTTTAGTAAGCTGAGTTTGCCAATAAAAGATTTCACCTAAATCAGTTCTAAACCCAAAGACAAACATTTCTTATATTGCAGCTTACCAATTCTTTCATGTGACGGCTGCATTACTTTCCTTTTTTTTGGCTTTCTTTCCTTTATTTTCACCTGGTGAAGTCTGTTTTTTTTCAACAGAACAATCCTGTCCTGCAGATGTAGCAGTTAGATGGATTAGGAAAACCGTTTCCCACTGACAGGGGTGCTCACAATGATCAGTTTTTGTTTATTAGTTTAAAACCTTTATCCCAAAAGGAACAAAACTGTTCCTGTAAGTGATTATAAAGTGTGAGTTGGAGTTTGGCTTCCTTTTGTTAGGGTATCTATATCTGCTAGTCCATCTAACACCCCCCCCCCCCCCAGACTGACAATTCTGCTGTCCCAAGGTCCCCCCTGTGCTCCTTCATCCAGAGTGGGGGCGCTCTAATACAGGAGGTGTGTTACTTGCCAGATTACCAGGTGAAAACAGAGTGAAAAAAAGCCTAAAAATAAAACGAATGCAGCCGCCACATCTAAAGGTTTGTAAGGAGAAATATAAAACATTTCTGATTTGGGGTTTAGAGTTACACTTTTAACTCCAAATTTTCTGCATTGGTTGATATCTGATACACAGGAACATCCACTGCAGGTTTTCTATCATTTTTTTTTTCGTTTTCTTTTTTGGTGACCTTAAAGCCCAACTCCAGGCTCAGCCCTTTTTATCATGTTTAATTCTTAATAGACACATTAACCACATCAACAAGTTTTACTACTGTAGGAGCTCTCACCGGTGTTCCTCACCTCCAGGCTGTCAACTCCAGTGTTCATCACCTCCTATCTTCACCTCCGATGTTCCTCACCTCCCATCTTCACCTCCAGTGCTCCTCACCTCCTATCTTCACCTCCGATGTTCCTCACCTCCCATCTTCACCTCCAGTGCTCCTCACCTCCTATCTTCACCTCCAGTGCTCCTCACCTCCTATCTTCACCTCCAGTGCTCCTCACCTCCCATCTTCACCTCCAGTGCTCCTCACCTCCTATCTTCACCTCCGATGTTCCTCACCTCCCATCTTCACCTCCAGTGCTCCTCACCTCCTATCTTCACCTCCAGTGCTCCTCACCTCCTATCTTCACCTCCGATGTTCCTCACCTCCCATCTTCACCTCCAGTGCTCCTCACCTCCTATCTTCACCTCCAGTGCTCCTCACCTCCTATCCTCACCTCCAGGCTGTCAACTCCGGTGTTCATCACCTCCCATCTTTACCTCCGGTGTTCCTTACCTCCCATCTTCACCTCCGATGTTCCTCACCTCCCATCTTCACCTCCAGTGCTCCTCACCTCCTATCTTCACCTCCAGTGCTCCTCACCTCTTATCTTCACCTCCGATGTTCCTCACCTCCCATCTTTACCTCCGGTGTTCCTTACCTCCCATCTTCACCTCCGATGTTCCTCACCTCCCATCTTCACCTCCGATGTTCCTCACCTCCCATCTTCACCTCCAGTGCTCCTCACCTCCTATCTTCACCTCCGATGTTCCTCACCTCCCATCTTCACCTCCAGTGCTCCTCACCTCCTATCTTCACCTCCAGTGCTCCTCACCTCCTATCTTCACCTCCGATGTTCCTCACCTCCCATCTTCACCTCCAGTGCTCCTCACCTCCTATCTTCACCTCCAGTGCTCCTCACCTCCTATCCTCACCTCCAGGCTGTCAACTCCGGTGTTCATCACCTCCCATCTTTACCTCCGGTGTTCCTTACCTCCCATCTTCACCTCCGATGTTCCTCACCTCCCATCTTCACCTCCAGTGCTCCTCACCTCCTATCTTCACCTCCAGTGCTCCTCACCTCTTATCTTCACCTCCGATGTTCCTCACCTCCCATCTTTACCTCCGGTGTTCCTTACCTCCCATCTTCACCTCCGATGTTCCTCACCTCCCATCTTCACCTCCGATGTTCCTCACCTCCCATCTTCACCTCCAGTGCTCCTCACCTTCTATCTTCACCTCCAGTGCTCCTCACCTCTTATCTTCACCTCCGATGTTCCTCACCTCCCATCTTTACCTCCGGTGTTCCTTACCTCCCATCTTCACCTCCGATGTTCCTCACCTCCCATCTTCACCTCCAGTGCTCCTCACCTCCTATCTTCACCTCCAGTGCTCCTCACCTCCTATCTTCACCTCCGATGTTCCTCACCTCCCATCTTCACCTCCAGTGCTCCTCACCTCCTATCTTCACCTCCAGTGCTCCTCACTTCCTATCTTCACCTCCGATATTCCTCACCTCCCATCTTCACCTCCAGTGCTCCTCACCTCCTATCTTCACCTCCAGTGCTCCTCACCTCCTATCTTCACCTCCGATATTCCTCACCTCCCATCTTCACCTCCAGTGCTCCTCACCTCCTATCTTCACCTCCAGTGCTCCTCACCTCCTATCTTCACCTCCGATATTCCTCACCTCCCATCTTCACCTCCAGTGCTCCTCACCTCCTATCTTCACCTCCGATGTTCCTCACCTCCCATCTTCACCTCCAGTGCTCCTCACCTCCTATCTTCACCTCCAGTGCTCCTCACCTCCTATCCTCACCTCCAGGCTGTCAACTCCGGTGTTCATCACCTCCCATCTTTACCTCCGGTGTTCCTTACCTCCCATCTTCACCTCCGATGTTCCTCACCTCCCATCTTCACCTCCAGTGCTCCTCACCTCCTATCTTCACCTCCAGTGCTCCTCACCTCTTATCTTCACCTCCGATGTTCCTCATCTCCCATCTTTACCTCCGGTGTTTCTTACCTCCCATCTTCACCTCCGGTGTTCCTTACCTCCCATCTTCACCTCCGATGTTCCTCACCTCCCATCTTCACCTCCGGTGCTCCTCACCTCCTATCTTCACCTCCAGTGCTCCTCACCTCCTATCTTCACCTCCGATGTTCCTCACCTCCCATCTTCACCTCCAGTGCTCCTCACCTCCTATCTTCACCTCCAGTGCTCCTCACTTCCTATCTTCACCTCCGATATTCCTCACCTCCCATCTTCACCTCCAGTGCTCCTCACCTCCTATCTTCACCTCCAGTGCTCCTCACCTCCTATCTTCACCTCCGATATTCCTCACCTCCCATCTTCACCTCCAGTGCTCCTCACCTCCTATCTTCACCTTCGATATTCCTCATCTCCCATCTTCACCTCCGATGTTCCTCACCTCCCATCTTCACCTCCAGTGCTCCTCACCTCCTATCTTCACCTTTGATATTCCTCATCTCCCATCTTCACCTCCTTTGTTCCTCACTTCCCATCTTTACCTCCGGTGTTCCTTACCTCCCATCTTCACCTCCGATGTTCCTCACCTCCTATCTTCACCTCCAGTGCTCCTCACCTCCTATCTTCACCTCCAGTGCTCCTCACTTCCTATCTTCACCTCCGATATTCCTCACCTCCCATCTTCACCTCCAGTGCTCCTCACCTCCTATCTTCACCTTCGATATTCCTCATCTCCCATCTTCACCTCCGATGTTCCTCACCTCCTATCTTCACCTCCAGTGCTCCTCACCTCCTATCTTCACCTCCGATATTCCTCACCTCCCATCTTCACCTCCAGTGCTCCTCACCTCCTATCTTCACCTTCGATATTCCTCATCTCCCATCTTCACCTCCGATGTTCCTCACCTCCCATCTTCACCTCCAGTGCTCCTCACCTCCTATCTTCACCTTTGATATTCCTCATCTCCCATCTTCACCTCCTTTGTTCCTCACTTCCCATCTTTACCTCCGGTGTTCCTTACCTCCCATCTTCACCTCCGATGTTCCTCACCTCCTATCTTCACCTCCAGTGCTCCTCACCTCCTATCTTCACCTCTGATATTCCTCATCTCCCATCTTCACCTCCTTTGTTCCTCACCTCCCATCTTTACCTCCGGTGTTCCTCACCTCCCATCTTCACCTCCAATGTTCCTCATCTCGCATCTTCCCCTTGTTTGTCCCTCACTTCCCATCTTTACCCCCGGTGTTCCTCACCTCCTATTTTACCTCCGGTGTTCCCCACCTCCCATCTTTACCTTCCGGTGTTCCTTACCTCCCAGCTGTCACCTCAGTGTTCCTCACCTCCTATCTTTACCTCCGGTGTTCCTCACCTACCATCTTTATCTTCTGTGTTCCTCACCTCCCAACCGTCATCCCCAGTGCCCCTCACCACTAGTGTTCTTCACCTGCCAACCCTACCTCCGGTGTTCCTCACCTCCTAGCTTCACCTCTGGTGTCTCTCACCTCCCATCTTCACCTCCGGTGTTTCTCACCTCCCATCTTCACCTCCGGTGTTTCTCACCTCCCATCTTCACCTCCACTGTCCCTCACCTCCCATCTTCACCTCAGGTGTCCCTCACCTCCCATCTTCACCTCCTGTGTCCCTCACCTCCCATCTTCACCTCCTGTGTTCCTCACCTCCCATCTTCACCTCCAGTGTTCCTCACCTCCCATCTTCACCTCTGTTGTTCCTCACCTCCCATCTTCATCTCCTGTGTCCCTCACCTCCCATCTTTACCTCTGGTGTTCCTCACCTCCCATCTTCACCTCCAGTGTTCCTCACCTCCCATCTTCACCGCCGGTGTTCCTTACCTCTCAACTTCACCTCGATTGTCCCTCACCTCCAATCTATACCTCTTGTGTTCCTCACCTCCCATTTTCACCTCCTGTCTTCCTCACTTCCCGTCTTCACCTCCTGTGTTCCTCACCTCACATCTTCACCTCCAGTGTTCCTCACCTCCCATCTTCACCTCCATTGCTCCTCACCTCCTATCTTCACCTCCGATATTCCTCATCTCCCATCTTCACCTCCTTTGTTCCTCACTTCACATCTTTACCTCTGGTGTTCCTTACTTCCCATCTTCACCTCCGATGTTCCTCACCTCCCATCTTCACCTCCGGTGTTTCTCACCTCCCATCTTCACCTCCGGTGTTTCTCACCTCCCATCTTTACCTCCGCTGTCCCTCACCTCCCATCTTCACCTCAGGTGTCCCTCACCTCCCATCTTCACCTCCTGTGTCCCTCACCTCCCATCTTTACCTCCGGTGTTCCTCACCTCCCATCTTCACCTCCGGTGTTCCTCACCTCCCATCTTCACCTCCGGTGTTCCTCATCTCCCATATTCACCGCCGGTGTTCCTTACCTCTCAGCTTCACCTCGATTGTCCCTCACCTCCAATCTATACCTCTTGTGTTCCTCACCTCCCATCTTCACCTCCTGTGTTCCTCACCTCCCGTCTTCACCTCCAGTGTTCCTCACCTCCCATCCTTACCTCCGGTGTTCCTCACCTCCCATCTTCACCTCCGGCGTTCGTCACCTCCCATCTTCACCTCCTGTGTCCCTCACCTCCCATCTTTACCTCCAGTGTTCCTCACCTCCCATCTTCACCGCCGGTGTTCCTTACCTCTCAGCTTCACCTCCATTGTCCCTCACCTCCAATCTTCACCTCCTGTGTTCCTCACCTCCCATCTTCACCTCCTGTGTCCCTCACCTCCCATCTTCACATCCCAGCTATCACATCATCAGAGGTCTGATAGAAGCAGCAGAGCCAAGATCATCATGTAGCATATAGATATTAACAGAGAACTTTCCACCCGAAATTACTTATCTGAAAGTTTCCTTGAAGGAAGTTTGAATCCTTTTATTTTCTGCTTGAGTGCGGACTGTACTTTATTGTATCTGCTGAGCATATAATACTGATGCAGCACAATAGCAGCTGGAGGATATCAGATGGTTCCAAGTTTTCAGTCTCTAAACATATAGAAATGGTTGTTATGGAGGAGAGTTCCACTACTGGCCATCATACCATGGGGAGGAGTCCTTGGCACTGAAGGGTGTAGGCCTTGATGCCTCCGATGCTCTGCTTGCCTCTGGGGTGCCATCTTCACCTCCAGTGTTCCTCACCTCCCATCTTCATCTCCTGTGTTCCTCACCTCCCATCTTCACTGCCGGTGTTCCTTACCTCTCAGCTTCACCTCGATTGTCCCTCACCTCCAATCTGTACCTCTTGTGTTCCTCACCTCCCATCTTCACCACCTGTGTTCCTCACCTCCCATCTTCACCTCCAGTGTTCCTCACCTCCCATCTTCATCTCCTGTGTTCCTCACCTCCCATCTTCACTGCCGGTGTTCCTTACCTCTCAGCTTCACCTCGATTGTCCCTCACCTCCAATCTGTACCTCTTGTGTTCCTCACCTCCCATCTTCACCACCTGTGTTCCTCACCTCCCATCTTCACCTCCAGTGTTCCTCACCTCCCATCTTCACCTCCTGTGTCCCTCATCTCCCATCTTCACCTCCAGTGTTCCTCACCTTCCATCTTTACCTCCAGTGTTCCTCACCTCCCATCTTCACCGCCGGTGTTCCTTACCTCCCAGCTTCACCTCCATTGTCCCTCACCTCCAATCTTCACCTCCTGTGTTCCTCACCTCCCATCTTCACCTCCTGTTTCCCTCACCTCCCATCTTCACATCCCAGCTATCACATCATCAGAGGTCTAATAGAAGCAGCAGAGCCAAGAACATCATGTAGCATATAGATATTAACAGAGAACTTTCCACCCGAAATTACTTATCTGAAAGTTCCCTTGAAGGAAGTTTGAATCCTTTTATTTTCTGGCTTGAGTGCGGACTGTACTTTATTGTATTTGCTGAGCATATAATACTGATGCAGCACAATAGCAGCTGGAGGATATCAGAGGGTTCCAAGTTTTCAGTCTCTAAACATATAGAAATGGTTGTTATGGAGGAGAGTTCCACTACTGGCCATCATACCATGGGGAGGAGTCCTTGGCACTGGAGGGTGTAGGCCTCGATGCCTCCGATGCTCTGAATGCCTCTGGGGTGCTCCGGGCCACTCCCTCCTGCTGAGTTCCCCAATAACAAGCTTCTTGCTCTGGTGGCCCTCATGTGTGCTCGCTCCTGAGTCGACTCTGTGTGTGTCTATTGAGACACAGAGTGTGGCTCGGCCCCCCTGCCCCCTCCTCACTGGCTGTGATTGGCAGCAACAGGACCAACAGCTCATGATGCTGTGTCTCAGTCAATGAGGAGGGAGAGACCTGGGAGGGACGCTGCTCACGTGCACATCTCTGGATTGGGCTCAGGGTGATTATATGGGGGGTAAGGTTTTTTTACCTCACTGCATAGAATACATGAAGGTAAAAAAAACCTTCAGCCTTTGGAACCACTTTAACCTCCCCAAATATTAGATATAAAAAGATTATATGAGCTTCTTAATCACCCAACCGCCAAATAGTCATCGGTACTCATGACTCATGAACTGTTATAAGGAGATATTATATTCTCGAAGAAACATCATTATAAGGTATAGAAGCCGTCATTGGCATCTGCAGGGAAAGCCGCACGTGTTGTGAGGAGTGACCCCTGATATGTATAGAAAGCTGTTTTACAAACCTCAAAAATACATTCTTCTGTTATCAGCGTCTCAGGGCCGCAGGGCCGGGTGCAGAGGATGGAGGAACGCTCTGCGGGGTGAGGTGTGATCCTCTGCACTTTATTTTTCCTCAGTCCTGTACTGAACTCAATGTTCTATAATGGTGAGTGTGATGGGAAATTATTCCAGATGAGTTATGTCATTGGAGTGTTATACAACGACAAACACCAGTCACCTGATATCGCCACCCCTCCACCCCAGGGAATAAATAGCGGAGCCTCAGGCAAGCAGAACTTGGACTCATCCTACCTGAGACAGGTAAGTCCTGCAGAAGAACAGTCCTATATCCAGGGACCCCCTCTGTGCCTTCACATCTCTCACTTGTCTGTCTTTCCTGCAGGCAACTCTCATCATGCTGCGTACCCTCGCCCTCCTCGCTGCCCTCTGCGCAGTCACTTATGGTGAGTCCCTACCTGCGTGGTCACTTATGGTGAGTACATACCTGCAGGGCTGCTTTTAGAAACCATGGGGCCTCATACAGCCAACCTGACAGGCCCCCTCCATATCAACAAGGTTAACCATGCTTCAGTTATGAATGAACACAGTGAGGGATTGGTACCGATCGCTCATTGGGTTCATTCGGGTAAGGAAGGGGCTGGTAAATGTGACATATTAACCCAACCCTTCCCCATCTCTAGATCCTGAAGGATCCCATTGTGTGCTTGCAGCTGCCGGTGGGAAGAAGAGGAGGGAAGTCGGAAGCACTGTGGGGGTGGGCACACAAGGAAAAAATGTATGGTGCAATGGACAACTGACTATAGAATGGAGAAGAGGAAACATGGAGCTAATCATGGTCCTCATTTAGATTGTAAATTCCATTCTTCTAGAGCTCTGTCAGAGGAATGAATTCATGTCTCCCCCAAAGACAGCCAACCAAGCCTTGTGACCACACAGGTAGTAGGGCTGTGGATAAGGGGGTACCAACGACCCCCCCGTATGGAACCCAGAATCAGATGGGTGCAGGGAGAGTGATCCTCTCTACGGCTCTCTCTGCAGCAGCTGAAAGCTGACAGGAAGGAAAGGAGAAGAAGCCAGCTTTCATCTGCTACAAAGAGAGCCTTAGAGAGGATCACTCTCCCTGCACCCATCTGATTCTGGGTCCCGTACAGGAGGGCCATTGGTACCCCCTTATGCACAGCCCTACTACCTGTGTGGTCACTTATGGTGAGTACCTACCTGTGTGGTCACAACGCTTGGTTGGCTGTCATTGGGGGAGACTTGAATTCATTCCTCTGACAGAGCTCTAGAAGAATGGAACTTACAATCTAGTTGAGGACCATGATTAGCTCCATGTTTCCTCTTCTCCATTCTATAGTCAGTTGTCCATTGTTACCCCAAGGTGGGCAATCATGGCTCCTCGGCCAGAGAGGGGGTGGGGTCACCATAGTACTCAGGGGAAAGGAATGCCAACAACTCATACTGTCATTTATCCTGCAGGCTGCCCCACCATCCTGACCAAGTCCCAATGGGGAGGACGTGCCGCAACCTGCCGCACCGCCATGGCCACTCCCGTCACCTATGTCGTTGTTCACCACACTGAGGGAACTGCCTGCTCCACCCAGTCCGCCTGCATCACCCAAGCCAAGAATATACAGAACTACCACATGAACACCAACGGCTGGTGTGACATCGGATACAAGTAAGATGGATGGTGGAGATGCCATCAAACCCATCACTGGTGTGTAGATGACCAGACCATAACTGAGGACTTGGGGGGGGGGGGGCACCATCATACAAAGAAGGCCATCCGGCCTTCTATTGGTTGACTAGAGAGCGATACAGATCGTTTCCAATCCTCGTACTTCTTATTATCGCAGAACGTTCATGCATTACTCCTATGTGGGTAAGATAGAAGGAGAATTGCTGCATTTCCCATTGGCCAAGTCAGGGATTTACAGCAGGTCCTCCAAGGTGGTAATTGGATAGGTGGATGGTGTTGAGGCAAAGTCATTGTATTTTTATGAATTGGTTCTCCTGCACCCAGCAACAGGCATGTCCTGCCCATCCCCCAAACCTAAGCAATCCGGCATCCAATTTTCTGGAAAGATCTTCCAGAGGTCGGATTGTTGATGATTTCCATCCCTCCGCTGGTGTCTGTGATCACCCCTGACTGTTACTCCCCCTATTCTCATAGAACACCAGGGAGAGCGCTGAGGATAGGACAGTGTACCCCGAGGACATGTATGTATGACCATACTGAAACCACTAAGCCTCACTCTACCATTGGCCAGTGATGATGTCACAGATCACATGATGTCTGAGCACTAAGCTCTACAGCCACTGCCAGGATCACTGCCAAACATTGTAAAATACAGGGGGCATTATGGGGAATACAGGGGGGCATTATGGGAAATACAGGGGGCATTATGGGTAATACAGGGGGCATTATGGGTAATACAGGGGGCATTATGGGGAATACAGGGGGCATTATGGGGAATACAGGGGGCATTATGGGGCATACAGGAGGCATTATGGGCAATACAGGGGGCATTGTGGGGAATACAGGGGGCATTGTGGGGAATACAGGGGGCATTATGGGGCATACAGGAGGCCATATTAGCAATACAGGGGGCATTATGGGGCATACAGGAGGCATTATGGGGCATACAGGAGGCCATATTAGCAATACAGGGGGCATTGTGGGGAATACAGGGGGCATTGTGGGAAATACAGGGGGCATTATGGGAAATACAGGGGGCATTATGGTCAATACAGGAGGCATTATGGGAAATACAGGAGGCATTATGGGGAATACAGGAGGCATTATGAGGAATACTGTGGGCATTTTGGGGAATACAGGGGGCATTATGGGAAATACAGGAGGCATTATGGGGAATACTGGGGGCATTATGGGGAATACAGGGAGCAATCTGGGGAATACGAGGGGCATTATGGGGAAAACAGGGTGCATTATGGCAAAAGACAGTGCAATATATAAGATGGTTGTGGCAAAACAAATCAATGGATCATAAGCAAGGCTTCACATGGCACTACAGATCTACTAAAGCCCTTTACGTATGAGTGCGGCTTCCCATGGCACCACATGACTTTCGGAGATCTCTATATACATGAGGTGTGTCCAGAAAGTAATTAGAATTATATGTATTTTTAAATGTTTTATTGAAAAATGTTACAATTGAACATTGTCTCCTTTAAAGTTTCACCTTGTGAGTGTACACAGCGCTCCCGGTGATTTTTCCATTCTTCATGGCATCTCTGGAAGTCTTCAAGTGGGACAGCGTTCAGAGGCTGCGTAGTGGCTCTTTGGATGTTATCAACACTACCAAAATGGCGTCCTTTCTTATGTTCAAATCTCGAGTCACGATTTCATAAACAATTGACCTGGTAATTCCCATCTCCTCTGCAATCATTCTGATAGTGAGCCGTCGGTCAAAAAGGGAACAGAATGTGGATGTAGTGAAGTCTGTTCTCAACCGTGACCAACAGCTCACTATCAGGATGATTTCAGAAGAAATGGGAATTACCAAGTCAATTGTTCATAAAATCGTGACTGGAGATTTGAACATGAGAAAGGACGCCATTTTGGTAATGTGGATAACATCCAAAGAGCCACTACGCAGGCTCTGAATGCTGTCCCACTTGAAGACTTCCAGGGATGCCATGAAGAATGGAAAAATCGATGGGAGCGTTGTGTACACTCACAAGGTTCGGACTTTGAAGGAGAAAATGTTCAATTTAAAAAAAAAAATAAATAAAAATCTCATTACTTTCTGGCCAAACTTCGTAAGTGGGGCTACCCATGGCACAAATGACTTTCAGAGATATCTATGAATTGATTGGGGCTTTCCATGGTGCTATAGACCCTCAGAAGACCTCTATATATTGGTGAGGTTTCCATGGTGCTATAGAGCCTCAGAAGACCTCTATATATTGGTGGGGTTTCCATGGTGCTATAGACCCTCAGAAGACCTCTATATAGTGGTGGGGTTTCCATGGTGCTATAGACCCTCAGAAGACCTCTATATATTGGTGGGGTTTCCATGGTGCTATAGATCCTCAGAAGACCTCTATATATTGGTGGGGTTTCCATGGTGCTATAGACCCTCAGAAGACCTCTATATATTGGTGAGGTTTCCATGGTGCTATAGACCCTCAGAAGACCTCTATATATTGGTGAGGTTTCCATGGTGCTATAGAGCCTCAGAAGACCTCTATATATTGGTGGGGTTTCCATGGTGCTATAGACCCTCAGAAGACCTCTATATATTGGTGAGGTTTCCATGGTGCTATAGACCCTCAGAAGACCTCTATATATTGGTGAGGTTTCCATGGTGCTATAGACCCTCAGAAGACCTCTATATATTGGTGAGGTTTCCATGGTGCTATAGACCCTCAGAAGACCTCTATATATTGGTGGGGTTTCCATGGTGCTATAGAGCCTCAGAAGACCTCTATATATTGGTGGGGTTTCCATGGTGCTATAGACCCTCAGAAGACCTCTATATATTGGTGGGGTTTCCATGGTGCTATAGATCCTCAGAAGACCTCTATATATTGGTGGGGTTTCCATGGCGCTATAGATCCTCAGAAGACCTCTATATAGTGGTGGGGTTTCCATGGTGCTATAGATCCTCAGAAGACCTCTATATATTGGTGGGGTTTCCATGGCGCTATAGATCCTCAGAAGACCTCTATATATTGGTGGGGTTTCCATGGCGCTATAGATCCTCAGAAGACCTCTATATATTGGTGGGGTTTCCATGGTGCTATAGAGCCTCAGAAGACCTCTATATATTGGTGGGGTTTCCATGGTGCTATAGACCCTCAGAAGACCTCTATATATTGGTGGGGTTTCCATGGTGCTATAGATCCTCAGAAGACCTCTATATATTGGTGGGGTTTCCATGGCGCTATAGATCCTCAGAAGACCTCTATATATTGGTGGGGTTTCCATGGCGCTATAGATCCTCAGAAGATCTCTATATATTGGTGGGGTTTCCATGGTGCTATAGACCCTCAGAAGACCTCTATATATTGGTGGGGTTTCCATGGTGCTATAGATCCTCAGAAGACCTCTATATATTGGTGGGGTTTCCATGGTGCTATAGACCCTCAGAAGACCTCTATATATTGGTGGGGTTTCCATGGTGCTATAGACCCTCAGAAGACCTCTATATATTGGTGAGGTTTCCATGGTGCTATAGAGCCTCAGAAGACCTCTATATAGTGGTGGGGTTTCCATGGTGCTATAGACCCTCAGAAGACCTCTATATATTGGTGGGGTTTCCATGGTGCTATAGACCCTCAGAAGACCTCTATATATTGGTGAGGTTTCCATGGTGCTATAGAGCCTCAGAAGACCTCTATATATTGGTGGGGTTTCCATGGTGCTATAGACCCTCAGAAGACCTCTATATAGTGGTGGGGTTTCCATGGTGCTATAGACCCTCAGAAGACCTCTATATATTGGTGGGGTTTCCATGGTGCTATAGATCCTCAGAAGACCTCTATATATTGGTGGGGTTTCCATGGTGCTATAGACCCTCAGAAGACCTCTATATATTGGTGAGGTTTCCATGGTGCTATAGACCCTCAGAAGACCTCTATATATTGGTGAGGTTTCCATGGTGCTATAGAGCCTCAGAAGACCTCTATATATTGGTGAGGTTTCCATGGTGCTATAGACCCTCAGAAGACCTCTATATATTGGTGAGGTTTCCATGGTGCTATAGACCCTCAGAAGACCTCTATATATTGGTGGGGTTTCCATGGTGCTATAGAGCCTCAGAAGACCTCTATATATTGGTGGGGTTTCCATGGTGCTATAGACCCTCAGAAGACCTCTATATATTGGTGGGGTTTCCATGGTGCTATAGATCCTCAGAAGACCTCTATATATTGGTGGGGTTTCCATGGCGCTATAGATCCTCAGAAGACCTCTATATAGTGGTGGGGTTTCCATGGTGCTATAGATCCTCAGAAGACCTCTATATATTGGTGGGGTTTCCATGGCGCTATAGATCCTCAGAAGACCTCTATATATTGGTGGGGTTTCCATGGCGCTATAGATCCTCAGAAGACCTCTATATATTGGTGGGGTTTCCATGGTGCTATAGAGCCTCAGAAGACCTCTATATATTGGTGGGGTTTCCATGGTGCTATAGACCCTCAGAAGACCTCTATATATTGGTGGGGTTTCCATGGTGCTATAGATCCTCAGAAGACCTCTATATATTGGTGGGGTTTCCATGGCGCTATAGATCCTCAGAAGACCTCTATATATTGGTGGGGTTTCCATGGTGCTATAGATCCTCAGAAGATCTCTATATATTGGTGGGGTTTCCATGGTGCTATAGACCCTCAGAAGACCTCTATATATTGGTGGGGTTTCCATGGTGCTATAGATCCTCAGAAGACCTCTATATATTGGTGGGGTTTCCATGGCGCTATAGATCCTCAGAAGACCTCTATATATTGGTGGGGTTTCCATGGCGCTATAGATCCTCAGAAGATCTCTATATATTGGTGGGGTTTCCATGGTGCTATAGACCCTCAGAAGACCTCTATATATTGGTGGGGTTTCCATGGTGCTATAGATCCTCAGAAGACCTCTATATATTGGTGGGGTTTCCATGGTGCTATAGACCCTCAGAAGACCTCTATATATTGGTGGGGTTTCCATGGTGCTATAGAGCCTCAGAAGACCTCTATATATTGGTGGGGTTTCCATGGTGCTATAGCCCCCTTAGAAGACCTCTATATATTGGTGGGGTTTCCATGGTGCTATAGATCCTCAGAAGACCTCTATATATTGGTGGGGTTTCCATGGCGTTATAGATCCTCAGAAGACCTCTATATATTGGTGGGGTTTCCATGGTGCTATAGATCCTCAGAAGACCTCTATATATTGGTGGGGTTTCCATGGTGCTATAGATCCTCAGAAGACCTCTATATATTGGTGGGGTTTCCATGATGCTATAGAGCCTCAGAAGACCTCTATATATTGGTGGGGTTTCCATGGCGCTATAGATCCTCAGAAGACCTCTATATATTGGTGGGGTTTCCATGGCGCTATAGATCCTCAGAAGACCTCTATATATTGGTGGGGTTTCCATGGCGCTATAGATCCTCAGAAGACCTCTATATATTGGTGGGGTTTCCATGGCGCTATAGATCCTCAGAAGACCTCTATATATTGGTGGGGTTTCCATGGCGCTATAGATCCTCAGAAGACCTCTATATATTGGTGGGGTTTCCATGGTGCTATAGACCCTCAGAAGACCTCTATATATTGGTGGGGTTTCCATGGTGCTATAGACCCTCAGAAGACCTCTATATATTGGTGGGGTTTCCATGGTGCTATAGATCCTCAGAAGACCTCTATATATTGGTGGGATTTCCCATGATACTGTGTGGCCTCTGAAGACCTCTGTATATACTGTATTAGAGGTTTATTTTGAGGGTTCCAGGTGTCCTGTAGTGCGGAACTGACATCAGTAAAGTCATCAATGAAGAGTCTGCAGATTCTGCTGCCTATGGTCCTTTCAATGCACATATATTGCAGGTCCTATGACCTAGAGTTGGCTTTAGATGAAATGAGTACCGTAGGACCCCATTAGATAGATCTTCTATGAAGTAAACGATGAAGCCTGTCATTGCTGACCTCCTTTTGAAAATGCTGGTTGCCTGTCTCCAAATCTTAGGGTGAATTCACACTGACTTGCGTTAGGTTTTCCTGTGACATCACATCCTGTAGGTCACAAAATAAATCACAAAGCAAGCTTTTTTTTTTTTAATACTTGCATTGCGTTGCATAGACCTGCGTTTTAGTTGCATGGAGTCTGCATGTTCTCCCTGTGTGGGTTTCCTCCAGGTACTCAGGTTTCCTCCCACACTCCAAGGACATGCTGGTAGGATATTTGGCTCCTCTCTATATTGGCCCTAATCTGTGTATGCATGTAAGGCCCTTAGACTGTGAGCTCCCTGACGGTGGAGATTGGTGCGCATGTACAATACATAAAGTGTGAATTGTTGGAGCTCTATATGAAATCAATGAATACATAAAATGCATATATAAGTGCATGAGGAGTGAGGCCGAGGATCTGAGCACAAGCAGTGCTGTGTCCCCGCACTCACCTGGCATCAGAAAATGCTGCAGCAGCCAGGGGCCCCTGACCATCCCGGACTTCAGAGCCCTGAACACCCCCAGCTGGACAGTATGTCATGGGTGGTCACGCTGTATGGCAGTTTTCTGGACTTTTCATCATTTGCAGCATTTCAGGACTATAGAAGTTGGAATGTTTCGGCAGGTTTGAAGTTCGGTGTCCTTTATGGTGGATTTATAGCAGCTGCCAGTCCTGTGCCTGATAATGTAAAATACTAGAAACATCGGATCCTCAATTCAATCCAGATACATTGTTTCTCATCTCTACACCTTGAGGAAAGGCCCAATTGGTACTCCTCCTTTTATCTTCTCTCTGATCTTACATTGGAATCATTGTATCTGGAGAATTTATTGGTGGGATGGGAATCAGTTCTAGATTGTGGACTACAAACCAAGGGAATTGTGGGGGTCCCCTGGTGAGTAAGAGCTTGGCCCGGTAACCAGGTGACTTGTACTGACACTACTGCAGTATTATTCTATAGAAATACCAATAGGACAAACCCAGGACCCAACACTACCTACCCACATCCCAAGGTGTGTCATTCTTAGGTTAGCTGTTCTTCAAGTATTATGGTGATGTTCAGCCAGAGGCTCAGACTTTCCAATTAACGTTTCTCATTTCCTGCAGTTTCCTTGTTGGAGAGGATGGTCAGGCGTATGAGGGCCGTGGCTGGACATCCGTTGGAGCTCACGCTCCTAATTACAACTCCAATTCCATCGGCATCAGCGTCTTTGGATCCTTTATGAGTAAGTTGTGTCAAATGATCTCCAGGTGATGTCACTCCTCAGATTCTTTAAATCCTTCCTCTGATCCTAACCCTAAACTGTTAACCTTAACTCTAACCCTCTATCCCTAGTCCTCTATCTCTAACCCTAGTCCTCTAACCCTCTATCCCTAGTCCTCTATCTCTAACCCTAGTCCTGTAACTCTCTATCCCTAGTCCTCTATCTCTAACCCTAGTCCTCTAACCCTCTATCCCTAGTCCTCTATCTCTAACCCTAGTCCTCTATCTCTAACCCTAGTCCTCTAACCCTAGTCCTCTAACCCTAGTCCTCTATCTCTAACCCTAGTCCTCTAACCCTCTATCCCTAGTCCTCTATCTCTAACCCTAGTCCTGTAACTCTCTATCCCTAGTCCTCTATCTCTAACCCTAGTCCTCTAACCCTCTATCCCTAGTCCTCTATCTCTAACCCTAGTCCTCTAACCCTAGTCCTCTAACCCTAGTCCTCTATCTCTAACCCTAGTCCTCTAACCCTCTATCCCTAGTCCTCTATCCCAGTCCTCTAACTCTAACCCTATGCCTCTATCCCTAGTCCTCTAACCATCTAACTAATTCTAGTCCTCTATTCCAGTCCTCTAACCCTCTTATGCCACGTACACACGACCGGACTTTCCGTCAGAATAGACTCCGACGGTCTTTCTGACGGAGTTCCGCTGAATCGGACTTGCCTACACACGATCACACCAAAGTCCGATCGTTTGGAATGCGATGACGTATGACGGGACTAGTAAATGGAAGTTCAATAGCCGGTAGCCAATAGCTGCCCTTGTGTCCTTTTTGGTCCCTCAGACTAGCATACAGACGAGCGGTTTTCCCGATAGAACATGTTTCAAATCTTTCTGATGGAATCAGTGCCTATTTCTAGGTCCGTCAGAACTTTTTAAAGAAAAAGTCCGATGAAGCCCACACACGATCGGAATGTCCGACGGACCTTTTCTGCCGGAAAGTCCGGTCGTGTGTACGCGGCATTAATCTAACCCTAGTCCCTAACACTAGTCCTCCATCCCTAGTTCCTAATGCTAGTCCTCTAACCCTCTTAATCTAAACCTATTCCTCTAACCATCTATCCCTCTTAATCTAACCCTAGTCCTCTATCCCTAGTCCCCTAATCCTAGTACCCAACCTCTATCCCTAGTCCTCTAACGCTAGGCCTCTATCCCTCCTAATCTAACCCCAGTCCTTGGACTCTAACCCTAGTCCTCTATCCTTAGTCCTCTAACCCTAGTCCCCTAACCCTAGGCTTCTATCCCAGTCCTCTAACCCTCTTAATCTAACCCTAGTACTTTATCTCTAGTCCCCTAACCATCTAACTCTAGTGCTCTATCCCTACTCCTCTCTATCCATAGTCCTCTAACCCTAGTCATCTGACATGAATGACTCCCCGGGGTGAGCCATGTTTGCAGTGATTAGTATATGGGGTCAGTACTGGAGCAGACCACAGATGGCCAATAAGGCGGCAGCAGAGAAATGTTTCAGTGGTTGTCCAATCATGTTACTGCAGAATTGTACCATATTGTACATGCTTCACCCACAATTGGTGGATCAGTGTTGGGTTGGAGAGTTAAACCTCCTAACAGTTTCCTGAATCTATTACATGAGATCTGTGCATGTGAGTTCCCAGCTCCGCTCACCTCGGGTGGTCATCATGAGGGGGTCCCACCATCCCTGCTGTAATTTTCCTTTATCTTGTGGAGAATAGAGAGGTGGGTGGTAACAGAGTCAGGAACAGCGATGTAGAGATCTCACTGCTGGGGACCCCCAGAGATGGAAGGAACCTCCCAGCGATTCCATACACCAGACTCCAATTCTAGATATAATATGACTGCTGGGTGGAGGGGCCCTATGATGTGAACATTGCACTGATTACATGCATTCTTTTATCAGACTCCAACCCCAACACCGCCGCCCAGAATGCCGTCAAGAATCTTATCAGTTGTGGTGTCACCAAAGGTTACATCAAATCTGCTTACATCCTGAAAGGACATCGCAATGTCACCGCCACCGACTGTCCTGGAAACACCTTCTACAACACTGTGAAGACCTGGCCCCGCTTCCAGGCCTAATCCTGGGGGCCCCAAAATGTGTTCACTGAGGAAGGGGACCGAGACCCCCCCTCTGTATATGCTATCTGAATATTCTTTTCTGTGTTATTTTCTACTAGAAACCTCAATAAATGTGACATCTGACAATCTCTCTGAGTGATATTTGGATATGACTGCAGAGTGGTGGGTGCAGCATAGACTCCTCCCTTCTATGGGGGTGACTGCAGAGTGGTGGGGGCAGCATAGACTTCCTTCCTTCTATGGGCATGTGACTGCGGAGTGGTGGGTGCAGCATAGACTCCTCCCTTCTATGGGGGTGTGACTGCGGAGTGGTGGGTGCAGCATAGACTCCTCCCTTCTATGGGGGTGTGACTGCAGAGTGGTGGGTGCAGCATAGACTTCTCCCTTCTATGGGGGTGTGACTGCAGAGTGGTGGGTGCAGCATAGACTCCTCCCTTCCATGGGGGTGACTGCGGAGTGGTGGGTGCAGCATAGACTCCTCCCTCCAATGGGGGGTGTGACTGCAGAGTGGTGGGTGTAGCAAACACGTCTCCCTCCTATGGGGGTGTGACTGTGGAGTTGTGCAGCATAGACTCCTCCCTTCTATGGGGGGGGGTGACGGTGACTGCAGTGGTGGGTGCAGCATAGAATCCTCCCTCCTATGGGGGGAGTGGCTGCATGTGACCTCATCTATCAGTCAGCTTTTAATTCAATAACGGATTTTCTATTTCATTCTGCAATGACCAATGGAAGCGCCCTTACAGGTCTGTATCTGCAGAGGAGGAAGAGTCAGTTGCTGCAATCTCTCCAAATCCCAGAACCCGGCCACCACCGCCCCTCCAAATCCCAGAACCCGGCCACCACCGCCCCTCCAAATCCCAGAACACGGCCACCACCGCCCCTCCCAAACCCAGAACACGTCTGCCACCGCCCCTCCAAATCCCAGAATACGCCTGCCACCACCCCTCCAAATCCAAGAAAACAAGGCTGCCGCCCCTCCACAGTCTCAGATCATGGCTTCCGACGCCCCTCCAAATCCCAGAACACATCTGCCACCGCCCCTCCAAATACAAGAAAACAAGGCTGCCGCCACCACCCCTCTGAAACCCCAGGATACAGCTGCCATTGCCCCTCCAAATCCAAGAACTTGACTGCCATTGCCCCTCCAAATTCTAAAACAGGGCTGCCATCGCTCCTCCAAATCCAAGAACAGGGCCGCCACCGACCATCCAAATCCCAGAACATGGCTACCACCGCCCCTCCCAATCCCAGAACACATCTGCCACCACTGCTCTGGGAGAAGTAACAGACCTGTGTCGGGGAGACCTAGGCAGCCGCCATTGTTCTCTATCTGGGATGGAGCTAGGTACTCACACTCAGTTGTTTTAGGGTCCTGTGGGTAGAAAACCTCTTATATGTTCTTTGTGAATACGATGAGCTGTTGACGTGTGGAGTGTCTGATCTGCCTCATCAAATGTCTAATTTCCTGTGTCCAGTAGCATCTTCCTGAGCGGTCTGCCTGGCTGAGGGTCACCTTCCACATTTGTTCCCCAACACCTGAATCCTGAACCCCTTTTCTATACTACATTAAGGGACCTCCGGCCATGGGGCTGCCCAGATCTTCACAGATGTCCTTCAAATTTAAAGCCCAACTCTTGACATGTGACCCGTATTGGAGCACAACCTTTTCCCTCTATACCAGGGGTCTTCAAACTGCAGCCCTCCAGGTGTTCAGGAACTACAATTCCCATCATGCCTAGTCATGTCTGTGAATGTCAGAGTTTTACAATGCCTCATGGGATGTGTAGTTCTGCAACAGTTGGAGGGCCGTAGTTTGAGGATCCCTGCTCTATACCTATCTTTTCTCCAGGTGTCTCTGGTCCCGTGGAGTGACAGGTGCTCTTCTTCTTCCTCTGACCGATCTGGAGTGCTGCAGTCAGTGGAGTCACCATAAAGCAGGCCATACATTAAGCAATTTTCTTTTCTCCAACCCCAGTCAATAGATTGGCTTCAATACAACCAGCCTGCCCATAGACGGATCGAAATTCGTCCGGGTCCTGCTATGGTCGGCCTAAGTCATAATGTGGTGCGCCCTCTACCGTATTCTCCTTAGGGGGGAGGGGAGAATTTATACACAGGGAGCACAGGAAGGAAGTCTAAAACTGCAAGAGTAGAGTATTGAATTCTCATTGGCTGTTCTGGATTATTGATTTAAAAAAAAAATTGCAAACGGACACAAAAGTGACCAATGCAAAGCGTTTATTTCTAGTTCCAAAGCCACAAAATATATAAATATCATATTTACAGACAGGATTCTCCGTATTTCCAGCGCTGTATCGGTCATTAATACCGGTATGAGAGCGGGACAACCATGCGTAGATGTAGATGGCATCAAATGACCAACAAATCTACAGCAAAAGACAAAGCGATGGAATCATCACCGAGAGAAAACAGGAGCAAAACTGCCACCACAATTCCAAGAGTGGAAGACGGAGAATCCAGAGTCCGGTATCGAGCCAATCACAGAGAGAAGGAGAATCCGGAAAGCCCAGTACTGAGCCAACCACAGAGAGACAGAGAATCTGGACAGCCCAGTACTGAGTCGCTCACAGTATCCCAATCCCAGAATGAAGCCAGGGTTAGGACAGTCCACCCCTACGAAGGATCTCCACCAGAAAACTACATAAGATATAATACAGAGATAGACGGACATTTCTCATGAGCTCCAGGTCTCCTCAGACAGTCCCGGATCAGACAACCCTCTGTTCGACTCCCCCTAAATAAAAACATTCTGACAAAGCTTGACCCATTTGCAATTTAGGGAGATAAAACCTTGGTTGGGTAGAAGTTTCCACCAGAATTATGGATTGGCAATGATGCAATGGAGTGTCTAGATGTTCCAGATTGACCTCTTGTGGCCTCTCATGGAGGCTCATCTCAGGAGGTCTCCGTCAGGTCCAGTATACTGTAAACATGAATCCAATATGGCGCCAGGGTCAGAGGGCGAGGGTCTCGCTGAGGAAAGCTACGAAGATCCGGCACAGGTTGGCGACTGTTGGTCGGTGAAGCTTCTCCTCTGTATCATCATGAGTGTGCCAGACCTCCGGGAATGGTGTGGAGATGACATGAAGAACAGGAACACCTACAACATACAAGGAACAAGAAAGATCATTCCAAATAAAAAAAGTTACATAGTTAGTCAGGTTAAAAAAAAAGAAAAAAGGCACAAGTCTATCTAGTAAAATGGAAGAAAAAAAAAAAAAAAAAAAAAGAGAAGGCTAGGATGGCACTGACCTTTTCGGAGAAAGGGAATATGGTCGTCTTCTACTGAACCATAATACCATTCGGGACGAAAATAGGAATTTTCCACAGGGTGAGACTGCAGGAGATTCAGCCGATGCAACCGTTTCTCTACAGGAAAAAAAAAAAAAAAGAATGATGATATTCAAAACAGAATGAGAGAATGTGGAGAAAATGAGAGAACATTCCTGAATGTAGAAAAAGAGAGAGATAGATCATTCCTGAACATAGAGAGAATGAGAGAGAGAACATTCCAGAACGTAGAGGAGAGAAAGAGAGAGAACATTCCAGAACGTAGAGGAGAGAATGAGAGAGAACATTCCAGAACGTAGAGGAGAGAATGAGAGAGAACATTCCAGAACGTAGAGGAGAGAAAGAAAGAGAACATTCCAGAACGTAGAGGAGAGAATGAGAGAGAACATTCCAGAACGTAGAGGAGAGAATGAGAGAGAACATTCCAGAACGTAGAGGAGAGAATGAGAGAGAACATTCCAGAACGTAGAGGAGAGAATGAGAGAGAACATTCCCGATCCTACCTAGGGCAGCGATCAAGAATGGGAGAAGACAGGAGAGGAACATTAATACAACTCTGCGCCCCCGCAGGGGTCCGGTCACATACAGTAAGGATGTCAGAAAAATGTGCATCTCAGGCCGGGGTGCATATTCTACACCAGACTTTCTATGAGCTCCGCAGATTCATGTACATAGGATATGCTCTCTATCCTCTACCTGTCATTTGGTGCTCTAATGTATAGCTGTATTCTCCATGCTCATAGACCGATCAGGATGTAACCGTTGTACCAGAGGACATACCATCCAGACTGAGCTAGTAGGGGGAGGGGGAGGGGGGAGTATAGAGGAGATCAGAGACCATACCATCCAGACTGAGCTAGTGGGGGGGGGGTATAGAGGAGACCAGAGGTGATACCATCCAGACTAAGCTAGTGGGAGAGTATAGAGGAGACCAGAGGCCACACCATCCAGACTGAGCTAGTGGGGGGCATAGAGGAGACCAGAGGCCACACCATCCAGACTGAGCTAGTGGGGGGTATAGAGGAGAATTAAGGGGACCAGCGGTCATACCATCCAGACTGAGCTAGTGGGAGAGAGTATAGAGGAGGTTGGAGGCCATACCATTCAAAATGAGCTAGTGGGGGAGTTAAAGGAGACCAGAGGTCAGATCAACCAGATTGAGCTAGCAGGGGGAATAAGGAGGAGAATGGAGGCCACACCATCCAGACTGAGCTAGTGGGGGGCATAGAGGAGACCAGAGGCCACACCATCCAGACTGAGCTAGTGGGGGGTATAGAGGAGAATTAAGGGGACCAGCGGTCATACCATCCAGACTGAGCTAGTGGGAGAGAGTATAGAGGAGGTTGGAGGCCATACCATTCAAAATGAGCTAGTGGGGGAGTTAAAGGAGACCAGAGGTCAGATCAACCAGATTGAGCTAGCAGGGGGAATAAGGAGGAGAATGGAGGCCATACCATCTAGACTGAGCTAATGTGGGAGATTTGTAGGATGTCGAGGGACATACCATCCACACTGAGCTAGTGGGGGAGTATATAGGAGAATGGAGGCCATACTATCCAGTTTGAGCTAGTGGAGGAGTATAGAGGAGAATAGAAGTCATACCATCTAGACTGAGCTAGTGGGAGGTATAGCGGAGAATAGGGGTCATACCATCTAGACTGAGCTAGTGGTGGGGTATAGAAGAGAATGGAGGCTATACCATCCAAACTGAACTAGTGGGGGGGGGGGGGGGTACAGAGGAGAATGGAGGCCATACCCTCTACACTGAGTTTGTGGGTGAGTACAGAGACCGGGGGCCATACCATCAGCTTTAAAGCAGAACTCCAATTAAAAAAAAAACAAGATGAAAATGAACAGCCCATTAAAGGATAAGATACAAAAAATTGTTTTTGCTGCAATATTGTAGAGACTTCCTTGCTCATGCACATCTTGCTCATGCCAATCAAATGCCCTGGAGGAGGAGGCAGAGCGGGGGGAGGGGCTTCAGTCCAGTCCAGGGATGGACGTGCACGCGTAGGAGTGGCTATGCTGGGGCTCCAAGGGGACCCTGCAAGGCAGCATATCCCCTCCCCCTATAGAAAGAAATGAGCGGGCGGGAGGAGATTATAAAGAAATGACAATCGATGAAGGGAGGAGCTCAGCGCTGTCTCTCTGGATTTACCTGGAAGGTGGAATAACACTTCAAACCTTAATATACACTACTGAGCCTACACATCTGATTGGAGCTCAGTATTCGGTGGTTGTCATAGGCTCTCCTATACCCACCGGTACCCGGTATGGATCCTCACCCAGGGAGTGGAGCCTCATGAAGTGATTGCGGGTCTCCTCAAAGTGGTTGACGATCAGAGGATTAGGAGCTCCCAGCAAATCCAGAAGAACGAAGAGATCCTGAGGGAAAGAGATACCAATCAGAAGCCAGATCCACCATGCCTGGATCCCAAGGGGAAGGGTGGAGGGTCACTCTTCTGTAATACGTCTCCTTCATACACTGCTTGACCAAAAGTCTGTGCACACCTCACCGTGACCCCAACTTCTGACCATGACCCCAGCTGTGACTTGCCCAACCCAAGATCTGACCCTGACCCCAACAACTGACCCCCATCACCTTACCGTGACCCCAACCGTAACAACTATCATGACCCCAACCCCTGGCACCTGATCGGACACCTGGCCATGACCCCAACATCTGAAAAACGGGAAGTCCCCCTAGCGGGGCTTTAAAGCAGCCAATAGTGTAGTTTTACAAAATACAATAAAAATGGGTAATAAATAATTTTATTGGTACAAAAAAGTATATAGATACTGACATCAAAAAGTCAAGACATGAACTGGAGTACAAAAGCAGTAAATTAAAAAACAATATCAATGGCAAAGGGCAGTGTGTAATAAGTTACACC
The DNA here is from genome assembly GCA_037952835.1 of Lithobates septentrionalis. NCBI lineage: Eukaryota > Metazoa > Chordata > Amphibia > Anura > Ranidae > Lithobates > Lithobates septentrionalis. The sequence continues at coordinate 178,568 of JBBDGP010003321.1, read as the reverse complement.
ATAAGCAACAGTGATACAATAACACAAAGATCTTGTGTGTAGGATGCTGACGCGTTTCGACCCCAGTGGGTCTTCTTCAGAGGATAAATATATAAAAACAGTCACGATGTACTCAATGGTGGCCATGGTATGGAGGGGTTTCCCTCTTGTTGTATCCCCGATTTCCCGGCGGATAGGCCAATCAAAAGGGGAGCAAATGTCACACACACATGCCTTACAAGGAATCAAACGCTGAATATCCCCAAGAATTGAGGGAAAGGAGGGGTGTGCACTGCACCTGTGATAAGATAACAATATGTACTAAGTAAGCGGCTCCAAAGAGAGTTTCTAAAGACGAGAAAGAATGTATCTTTGTATTTCTATTTAGGTTGTTATTGGGTAAGTAGGTAGGGATGTTAACAGGCGTGAAGTGGGAATGGGTCCATACAAAAAAGTCTAGGAGAAAAGCCTGAAAGAGCGTGAAGTGGGGAAAGAAAGGGAAGGAATGATAAAGGGAGGGAAGGAGGGATGGGATGGAATAGGGAAGGGAAGGAAAAAACGGGGAAGGGAAGGAAGGGGAAAGGTAAGAGGGGGCAGGAAAGGAAGTGAAGGATAAGGTGTGAGAAGGGAAGAAAAAGAGAAAACGGAAAGAAAAACACACAACGAAATTAACAGAGGCAGATAGCAAGGACAAACAAAGAAGTTATGGGCCGATTCCCATTACAAAACGTACAATTTCAAAAATAGAAAAGTAATGGCAATGAGGTGCAAGTGCATGAAAACCAAAAAGTGTGGGAGAGGCCCACCAAGGGGCCAAGAAAAGCAAAAGGTGAAAAAAATCGAAGACCATGAGAATGTGATGTGTGGGTGACACCTGAAAGAAACATGTGTAGTGGAAAGATGTATAGGGGAACATTACCTTAAAATGTAAAACCGATCAATTAGGTCAAAAGGACAAGGTGATCGAAAAGAAAATCTAAAGTACCAAAAAGTGTTGAGAAAATAAATCAAGATTATTTGTTGGGATTATTTATTTATTTTCTCAAACACTTTTTGGTACTTTAGATTTTCTCTTCGATCACCTTGTCCTTTTGACCTAATTGATCGGTTTTACATTTACTTACTTAGTACATATTGTTATCTCATCACAGGTGCAGTGCACACCCCTCCTTTCCCTCAATTCTTGGGGATATTCAGCGTGTGATTCCTTGTAAGGCATGTGTGGTGTGACATTTGCTCCCCTTTTGATTGGCCTATCCGCCGGGAGATCAGGGATACAACAAGAGGGAAACTCCTCCATACCATGGCCACCTGTAACCATTGAGTACATCGTGACTGTTTTTATATATTTATCCTCTGAAGAAGACCCACTGGGGTCGAAACGCGTCAGCATCCTACACACAAGATCTTTGTGTTATTGTATCACTGTTGCTTATGGTGTAACTTATTACACACTGCCCTTTGCCATTGATATTGTTTTTTAATTTACTGCTTTTGTACTCCAGTTCATGTCAGTATCTATATACTTTTTTGTACCAATAAAATTATTTATTACCCAGTTTTATTGTATTTTGTAAAACTACGCTATTGGCTGCTTTAAAGCCCCGCTAGGGGGACTTCCCGTTTTTCTGATCCATTACCTGGGGTGCGCAGCTTTTTTTTTTTTTTTTTTTTTTGTCTGTACTCTTATGAGTGTCCCCTTCTCTCCTGACCCCAACATCTTACCCCTACACCTGACCATGACCCCGACACCTCACCATGACCCCAACACCTAGCCATGACATAGAAAGATTTATCAGAACTATGTTCCCGAAAATGTTCACATTCAATTACCATTCGCTGATTCCCTACCAATGCTGGAAGCCTGTAACCCTCCCATGAAGATGGTCATAAATATGGAGCTGTCCCCCCCACTTTTCCATCCCCCACTCTTCTAGGAAGACTTCCCACAAGATTTTGGAGGGTATCTGTGGGAATTTGTACCCATTTGTAAAGTCAGGTACTGATATTGGATGAGAAGACCTGGCTCACACATTGGGCTTCACGTTGGGCACCAAAAAGAAGAACTGGCTCACAATTGGCATCCCAATTCATCCCAAAAGGTGATCAGTAGGGATGAGGCCAGCTTTATGGAGCTGGTCCAAACTGGTCACCCCATGTCTTTATGGAGCTGGTCCAAACTGGTCACCCCATGTCTTTATGGAGCTGGTCCAAACTGGTCACCCCATGTCTTTATGGACCTGGTCCAAACTGGTCACCCCATGTCTTTATGGAGCTGGTCCAAACTGGTCACCCCATGTCTTTATGGAGCTGGTCCAAACTGGTCACCCCATGTCTTTATGGGAGTTGGTCCAAACTGGTCACCCCATGTCTTTATGGACCTGGTCCAAACTGGTCACCCCATGTCTTTATGGAGCTGGTCCAAACTGGTCACCCCATGTCTTTATGGGAGTTGGTCCAAACTGGTCACCCCATGTCTTTATGGGAGTTGGTCCAAACTGGTCACCCCATGTCTTTATGGAGTTGGTCCAAACTGGTCACCCCATGTCTTTATGGAGCTGGTCCAAACTGGTCACCCCATGTCTTTATGTAGCTGGCTTTGTACACAGGGTCACAGTCAGGCTGGAACAGAAAAGGGTCTTCATGAAACGGTTACCACAAGGTTGGAAGAGCACAATTGTCTACAAGGTCTTTGTACAATGGAGGATTACCAGGACCTTTCCCTGGAGACACCTGAACTCCATCATTGGAGGGGGGAATTACAGGCTTCTGGTCATATATTGGGGCGGGGGGGGGGGGTTTACTAAAATTGGAGCAGACAATGTACCTCCTTATCCACTTACAATGGCGTCCAGCTGAGTCCCGCCTCCTCCCTGGATTGGCTCCTTCTCTAGACGTCCCGCCAAGTGGCGCGCCCCGTACAGCGAATCACTCTCTGACCATTCTCCGAACGCCTCCTCGCCGTCCAGGAAGAAAAGCTGCAGAGTCAGCGGCGAGCCCTGGAAATCAGAGAGAGATGAATGCCAGGCACCGCGGGAGAAACATGTCTGTATTCTGTTCAGTCGGTTCTGTTATCAGTGCCAGGCGGGGACACCACTCAGCTCTGACATCCATCGTCACCTCATCATCCAATCAGAAGGCTGGAACTCATACATAGGAAATATTCACTCCCTCCTGGTCAGGGTGGTGAGTCACAAGACCGGCTGAACAGAATTTTCAACAGTGGAGGATATATACTGTATGAGTGATCAACCGGTCCTCTGATTGGTGGATCCATTACTAGGAATTGGTGAGGTGGCTCCTCTGATTGGTGGATCCATTACTAGGAATTGGTGAGGTGGCTCTTCTGATTGGTGGATTATTAGGAAATGGTGATCCAGCTCCTCTAATTGGTGGATCTATTATTTGGAATTGGAGAGCCGGCTCCTCTGATTGGTGGATCTATTATTAGGAGTTGGAGAGCCGGCTCCTCTGATTGGTGGATCTATTATTAGGAATTGGAGAGCCGGCTCCTCTGATTGGTGGATCTATTATTAGGAATTGGAGAGCCGGCTCCTCTGATTGGTGGATCCATTACTAGGAATTGGAGAGCCGGCTCCTCTGATTGGTGGATCTATTATTAGGAATTGGAGAGCCGGCTCCTCTGATTGGTGGATCCATTACTAGGAATTGGAGAGCCGGCTCCTCTGATTGGTGGATCTATTATTAGGAATTGGAGAGCCGGCTCCTCTGATTGGTGGATCCATTACTAGGAATTGGAGAGCCGGCTCCTCTGATTGGTGGATCCATTACTAGGAATTGGAGAGCCGGTTCCTCTGATTGGTGGATCTATTATTAGGAATTGGAGAGCCGGCTCCTCTGATTGGTGGATCCATTACTAGGAATTGGAGAGCCGGCTCCTCTGATTGGTGGATCTATTATTAGGAATTGGAGAGCCGGCTCCTCTGATTGGTGGATCTATTATTAGGAATTGGAGAGCTGGATCTTCTGATTGGTGGATCTTACATAGTTACATAGTTAGTAAGGTTGAATAAAGACACCAGTCCATCCAGTTCAACCTGAGTGAGTGTGTGTCTACAACCCTGACCCTTGTCCCTAACCCTGTACATCGCACACTCACATCAGTCCCTACCCTCAATCCAAGGTCCCCATTCATATACTAGGGCCAATTTTGACAGCCAATTAACCTACCAGCATGTCTTTGGATCTATTATTAGGAATTGGTGAGCTGGATCTTCTGATTGGTGGATTATTAGGAATTGGTGAGCTGACTCCTCTGATTGGTGGATCTAATATTAGGAATCGGTGAGCTGACCCCTCTGATTGGTGGATCTAATATTAGGAATCGGTGAGCTGACTCCTCTGATTGGTGGATCTAATATTAGGAATCGGTGAGCCGGTCCCTCTGACTGGTGGATGAGATGTAGGGAGGAGAAGCTGGGGGGAGTCACCTTCTTCTTGTGCTCCTGCAGGCGGTGGTTTAGCGCAGTGATGGCCTCCAGGATCAGAGCGCAGGGAACCGCCGAGTCTGTGGCCCCCACAAAGGCCCGCCCCCTCCGGTCCGGGAGAAACCACTTGGAGTCCAGATGACAGGCGAAGACCAGGCGATGCGGGGCCGAGGGATTCAATGTGGCTACAATGTTTCCGAAGGAGAGCTTCCCCCGCGGGGTCACCGCATCAAACTCATCCAGATCCACCGTCCACCCCGCCGACAACGAGCGCAAGTGACCAGAGATGAGCTGGGAGGAGCAAGAGAGATCGTCAGGGACCGCAAAACCAACTGAACACCGATCGCTGACACCATACACACCGATCGCTGACACCATACACACCGAACGCTGACACCATACACACCGAACGCTGACACCATACACACCGAACGCTGACACCATACACACCGAACGCTGACACCATACACACCGATCGCTGACACCATACACACCGATCGCTGACACCATACACACCGATCGCTGACACCATACACACCGATCGCTGACACCATACACACCGATCGCTGACACCATACACACCGATCGCTGACACCACACAGTGCCTTGAAAAGGTATTCATACCCCTTGAAATTTCCCACATTTTGTCATGTTACAACCAAGAATTCAAGTTAGACTTACCGGTAACTTGTTTTCCAATAGTCTTTCAGGACAGCACCCGAGAGATCATGGCTCCTCCTCCCACAGGAAACACCTCAATCAATCAAATGATTATCGGAAGGCCTCCACGTTGCTTCCATCAGTTGTTTGTAGAGAACCTCCAGCCCCGGCTGCAACACATAAGTGACAGTTATATCCTAGTATTACAGCAACAGAATAAAAGGGCGGGTTATGGCTGTCCTGAAAGACTATTAGAAAACAAGTTACCAGTAAGTCTAACTTGAATTTTCCCAAAACGTCTTTCAGGACAGTTCCCGAGAGGATAATCGAGACTTACCCCCAGCTTTTTCTGCCCAACTCACTGCCAAAGCTCTTGTAGAATGAGCCCGAATACCAACTGGACTCTCCTGGCCTGTAAGGGACTAGGCCTCCGAGAGAGCCACTCTCAGCCATCTGGCAATGGTTCCTCTGGTAGCTCGTCTTCCTTTTTTTAAATACCAGCAAATGAAACAAATAATGCGCCTGAACGCCTAAAGTCCTTAGTGGCTTCCAGGTAACTTAAGAGTCTAAGCCTGCTCTTTTACCATCCAAGGTGTGGAATTCTTCTTCCTTTTTGTCCGATGGATTAGAGCAAAACGTAGGAAGAATCATCTCCTGAGCTCGATTTTGGACCGAAGCGACCTTCGGCAAATAATTAGGATGAGTCTTCAGAACAATTCGGTCTGAAAAAAAAAAAAAAAATTGAAAAAAAAAAATGGTTTCCTGATTGATAAAGCTTGCAACTCACTAATTCTTCGAACTGTCGTTATAGCCACTAAAAAAAACAAAAACGTTTTCAAAGTAATCAGTTTCAGGGAGGTTAAACGAATGGGTTTGAAAGGTTCCCTGGTCGGGGCCTGTAGAACAACTGATAAGTCCCACTTTGGGCAGCTTCTGATCACTACCGGTCTGGACCGGGTGAGGGCTTTAAAGAATCAGATCACTAGGGGTTCTGATGAGATAGATTTTTCCAAAGATACCCCCAGTGCGGCAACTTGAACTTTGAGGGTACCGACAGCTAGGCCCTTGTCCGCTCCTTCTTGCAGGAAGTCCAGGACAGAAGAAACCTCTTTTTAGGATCTGCCGGATGCTGTGTACCAGGAGTTGAAAACTTTCCAGACTTTGGAATAAATTGCTCTGGTAACACTCTTTCTGCTAGATAGGAGGGTAGCAACCAACCTATCGGAAAATCCTTTTCTCCTCAGAAGCCAAGCAGTGAGTTTTAGCTTTGCCACGTCCTGGTGAAGCAGGGGACCTTGTATCAGCAGGTCTGGTCTCAACGGAAGGTGCCAATACGGTTCGAGCTGCATCTGTAGAAGGGATGAAAACCCAAACCCTCTTGGACCAGAAGGGAGTGATGAAGATTACGGTCGTATCTTCTTTCAAGATTTTTGTTCTGACCTGAGGGATAAGCTGAAAAGGGGGAAAAGCGTAGGAGAGGTGAAATTTCCAACTGAGCGCCAGAGCATCTTCTACCCCCAGGGAGGACTCGTTTCTGTTCAGGCAAAAGAAGAGAGAAACCTGTGTATTTTCCTGAGTCGAAGAGATCCACTCTTGGCCACCCCCATTTCTTCACGGTCATATGGAAGATATCTGGGTTCAATCGTCACTTAGCTTCGTATACCTGGTTTCTGCTGAGGAAGTCCGCTACCCTGTTTAGAGTCTCCTTTAGGTGGACCGCGGACAAGGATAGAGAAATGTCTTCTTCTCTGGTTCCAGCCATTGTTTTTTTTTTTTTTTTATCATATCTGTGATTATTGAATGGACCGGAAAAGTACAACGTTTTGAGTCTCCCAAACCTGCGTACATGCGGTCATGCAGGGAGAGCTCCTTCTTTTCCTCCTCTACCGCCAAGGTAGCATGGAGAACTTTCAGGAGTCCTCCAACCTCTTCCAGTGACATCTTGTACTTAGCGGCCTCATCTGCTTCATTTTCCTCCTCCTCTCAATCTGTTCCATCTGGAGAGAGGGAAGCAGGTTCTCAGGGGGTTTCCTGGGAGATCGGACCCCCCCCCACCCCTGCCAGTATTAGGGAGCCCCCTTGGGATTCTGAAGATGGCTGTGGAGCCCTGGGTTCCCCTGAGGGACCTGGTTCTTCTCTTAGGTTTGACCTAAAAGGCTTGAAAAGGTGGCGCGGATCCAGGGGCGGACTGACATCTCATGGGGCCCCCAGGCAATCAGAGATTATGAGGCCGCATAGTATACACACACACAGTATACAATCACACAGTATACTCATACATGTACACACAGTATACAGAGTGTCCCTGGTCCATACTGTCTATTGGTTGTCCCCGGTCCATACTGTCCCTGGTTTTACTGAGGCTGGCAACCCTGATGGGGCCCCCTACTGGCCCAGGGCCCTCAGGCAGTGCCCGAGTGGCTCAATGGTCAGTCCGCCCCTGTGCGGAGCTCATCCTTAACCACTTGACGACCGCTCACTGTATATATACACGTCATTTTTTTGAAGATGGATATCTCGACTGCGGACAAGGATAGAGTATGGAGCTCTGCCCATCTTAGAATGCTACCTGCTAGAGACTGAAGAGCGCTGCTTCTGGTGGCCCCCTGTCTGTTTATGTAGGCCACCGCCGTGGCGTTGTCTGACAGGATCTGTATATGCAGTCCCTAGAACTTCTTGGGCAAACGTCAGTAAGGCCATTTCTATTGCCTTTAGCTCCCTCCAATTTGGAGGACCTTACTGCTTCTCTTGTGGACCACGAGCCCTGAGCCCCCTGAGCCCAGGAGCTGGCATCCATGGTGAATCTTACTTGGATTGTAAAGGACCATAACAGACCTGCTGAATACCTTGTCTGGTCCTTCCACCACCAAAGACTCCTTTTCACCATGGTGGGGACCTTCACTAGCGAGTCCAGTGAATCTTCCTGGTGATCCCAGGTTTTTAACAAAAAAAAAACAAAAACTTTGCAGAGGTCTGAAGTGGAGCCTTGCCCACTGAATTGCCGGGATGGAAGAGGTCAGTGTTCCCAATGCTGACATGATCTTCCTGGTGGACAGGAGCTGACTGGACTATACCAACGACACCATGTCCACCAACTTTTTCTGTATTTCTTCTGGAAGAAAAATATTTTGCTCCACTGAGTTACATAGTAGGCGAGGTTGAAAAAAGACACAAGTCCATCAAGTCCAACCTATGTTGGGTGAGTTGATACGGAAACCCAAGAATAACACCTCCTAAGAGGGAAACAGATTCGACTTTTGGAGCTTTAAGATCCATGCTATGGATTCTAGGTGAGCACGAGCTCTGACCAAGTTCTTCTGAATCACTTTTCTGGTTTGAGTGAAAAACAGCAGGTCGTCCAGATAAGGAATCTCCAGTGATGGTGAAAGGTGCCAACGTTTTGGCCATTACCTTCGTGAACACGAAGGCCAAATGGGAGTGCTCTGAACTGCAGGTGTACCACCTTCTTCCCTACTTTCAATGCCAACCTCAGATATTTCTGGGACCTGGCGGCAATGGGTATGTGGAGTTAGGCATCCTGTAAATCTATTGATGCCATGTAGCACCCTTGGTTCAGGAGGTTATTTACTGAGAAAGTGGAATCCATCCAAAATCTTCTGTACTCTACCGATCGATTTAGCATGTTGAGATTTAGGATGAGACGGAACTTCCCTGAGGGTTTCTGAATGAGGAATACGTGCGAGTAGAAACCCTGGAAGAACTTCCCTGTTGGGACCAGACAAATGACTCTCTGGGATTTCAGTTCCTGGATTAGGGACTTCATGGCGAGAGCCTTGGCTGGATCCCTTGGGGCGTTTGTCACCAAGAATCTTTTTGGAGGTTCTTCTGTGAATTCGATCTCGTATCCCTGGGAGGCCAGGTTTACAATAAACTGGTTTGATGTAATGCCTCTCCACTGTGGAAGAAACTCCTGGAATCTTCCCCCAACCCGGGAGGGAGGAGTTACTGCGGCTTTCCGGAAGTCGCAGGAGGATTGAAGAGCACTTCACTCCTACCTTTGGACTTCTGTAAAGACCATGGTTTCCTTTTGCTCTGCGTTTTCCCTGCCTGCTGTCCTTTTTGAGGCCGAAAAAAAAACGCTTACCGGTCTGCACCTGCTTCTTCTTGACCGGAAACTATTTCATTTTTATCAGCCGTTCGGTCAAGAATGGATTCTAGTTCAGAACCAAACAGCAAATCCCCTGCAAAAGGAACGCTACACAGCCTGTTTTTTGATGCCGCGTCCCCCTTGGCCAGGTTTTTAGCCATAAGGCCCTCCTAGCAGAGTTCGTTATTGCGGACCTGGCTGACATGCGTATAGATTCTGCCGAGGCATACCGCAATTTAGGATACTGCTGCTGATAAAAGTTGTAAAGGAGTCCAAAATCTCCTGTTTTGGGGAATCCGCAGGAACATGGGCCTTCATCTGGTTAATCCAGTGTTCTAAATTCCTACCCTGTTTCCCCGAAAATAAGACCTAGCGTGATTGTCGGTGATGGCTGCAATATAAGCCCTACCCCCCAAATAAGCCCTAGTTAAAGTCCTTGTAGGTCTTATTTTCAGGGTAGGGCTTATTTTCGGGAAAGCAGGGTAGGGCTTATTTGGGGGGGTAGGGCTTATATTGCAGCCATCACTGACAACCACGCTAGGTCTTATTTTCGGGGAAACAGGGTAGCAACGCATGTCGTCGCCATTGCTGGCTTCAGATTGTTCATCACTGATTGCCAGGTTCTTTTAACCGCTTCCCGACCGGCGCACGCCGATGTACGTCGGCAGAGCGGCGCGGCTGGGCAAATGGGCGTACCTGTACGTCCATTTGAATTTCCCGCCGTGCCATTGCGTGCGCACTCCGTGAGTCGGGTCGCGGGTCCCGCGGACTCGATCGCCGCGGGATTACCCGCGATCGCCTCACGGAGCGGATGAACGGGGAGATGCCGTTGTAAACAGCATCTCCCCGTTCTGCCTAGTGACAAGTGTCACTCGATCTCTGCTCCCTGTCATCGGAGCAGAGATCAGTGACGTCACCCACACAGCCCATCCCCCTACAGTTAGTAATCACTCCCTAGGACACACTTAACCCCTCCCCCGCCCCCTAGTGGTTAACCCCTTCGCTGCCAGTGTCATTTACACAGTAATCCGTGCATTTTTAAATCGCACTGATCGCTGTATAAATGACAATGGTCCCAAAAATGTGTCAAACATGTCCGCCATAACGTCGCAGTCACAATAAAAATCGCTGATCGCCGCCATTACTAGTAAAAAAAAAAAATATTTAAAAAAATGCCATAAAACTATCCCTTATTTAGTAAACACCATAACGTTTGCGCAAACCAATTAATAAACGCTTATTGCGATTTTTTTTTTACCAAAAATATGTAGAAAAATACGATCGGCCTAAACTGAAGAAAAAAAATGTTTTTTTTTATATATTTTTGGGGGATATTTATTATAGGAAAATGTAAAAAAATAATGTGCTTTTTTCAAAATTGTCGCTCTTTTTTTGTTTATAGCGCAAAAAATAAAAATCGCAGAGGCGATCAAATACCACCAAAAGAAAGCTCTATTTGTGGGGAAAAAAAAAAGGACGTCAATTTTGTTTGGGAGCCACGTCGCACGACCGCTCAATTGTCAGTTAAAGCGACGCAGTGCCGAATCGCAAAAAAACGCTCTCTGGTCAGGAAGGGGGGGTAAATCCTTCCGGGGCTGAAGTGGTTAAGAAGCGGGTCCATCCTCTTATCCATTGGCTCCTTTAGTGTACCCATATCTTCAAAAAAAGGCGAGTTCCGTTGATTTCGAGACCTGTGAGAAGGCGGAATCCAGTTTCGGAACCTTGTTCCAGAGTCCAGATTTTCCTAAAAACGGGAAATCTTCTCTTGTGAGCCCGAGAAAAAAAAAAAATGTCTTCTTCTCTGGTTCCAGCCGTTGTTTTTTTTTTTTTTTTTTTATCATATCTGTGATTATTGAATGGACCGGAAAAGTACAGCCTTTGGAGTCTCCCAAACCTGCGTACATGCGGTCATGCAGGGAGAGCTCCTTCTTTTCCTCCTCTACCGCCAAGGTAGCATGGAGAACTTTCAGGAGTCCTCCAACCTCTTCCAGTGACATCTTGTACTTAGCGGCCTCATCTGCTTCATTTTCCTCCTCCTCTCAATCTGTTCCATCTGGAGCGAGGGAAGCAGGTTCTCGGGGAGTTTCCTGGGAGATCGGACCCCCCACCCCTGCCAGTATTAGGGAGCCCCCTTGGGATTCTGAAGATGGCTGTGGAGCCCTGGGTTCCCCTGAGGGACCTGGTTCTTCTCTTAGGTTTGACCTAACAGGCTTGAAAAGGTGGCGCGGATCCAGGGGCGGACTGACATCTCATGGGGCCCCCAGGCAATCAGAGATTATGAGGCCGCATAGTATACACACACACAGTATACAATCACACAGTATACTCATACATGTACACACAGTATACAGAGTGTCCCTGGTCCATACTGTCTATTGGCTGTCCCTGGTCCATACTGTCTATTGGCTGTCCCTGGTCCATACTGTCTATTGGCTGTCCCTGGTCCATACTGTCTATTGGCTGTCCCTGGTCCATACTGTCTATTGGCTGTCCCTGGTCCATACTGTCTATTGGCTGTCCCTGGTCCATACTGTCTATTGGCTGTCCCTGGTCCATACTGTCTATTGGCTGTCCCTGGTCCATACTGTCTATTGGCTGTCCCCGGTCCATACTGTCCCTGGTTTTACTGAGGCTGGCAACCCTGATGGGGCCCCCTACTGGCCCAGGGCCCCCGGGCAGTGCCCGAGTGGCTCAATGGTCTGTCCGCCCCTGTGCGGAGCTCATCCTTAACCACTTGACGACCGCTCACTGTATATATACGTCATTTTTTTGAAGATGGATATCTCGGTAACGGCAGCAGCTGCTGCCACAACCGAGGTATCCATCTTTACAGTGAGCGGTTCTGTACACGATAACGGTGGTCTCTGCGGCGGGTTCGCCGCGAGATCACCGTTATCGGCGGCGGGAGAGGTGCCACCCCCCCTTCCCGCCGCTCTCCCGCGCCCTCCGCCGCTTACCGGAGCCGTCGGTAGCGGCGGAGGAGATCGGGTCCTGTCACTGCATTAGGTATAGAGATGAGTGAGGCCATGATGGTCCCCACCCGTCTCTATACCATGTGACGGCCGGAGCGACGTCATTACGACGGCTCCGCCCACTTCTCTTAAAGGCACAATTTTTTGTGTCATTTTTTTAAACGACTTTTTTTTTTTTTTTTTTTTTTTTGCATTTTAGTGTAAATATGAGATCTGAGGACTTTTTGACCCCCCAGATCTCATATTTAAGGAGGACCTGTCATGTTTTTTTCTATTACAAGGGATGTTTACATTCCTTGTAATAGGAATAAAAGTGATCCACTTTTAAAACAGTGAAAAAATAAATAAAATAAAGTAAAATAAATAAAAAAAAAAAAAAAAAAAAATGTTTTTAAAGCGCCCTGTCCCGACGAGCTCGGGCGCAGAAGCGAACGCATACGTGAGTAGCGCCCGCATATGAAAACGGTGGTCAAACCACACATGTGAGGTTTCGCCGCGACCGGTAGAGCGAGAGCAATAATTCTAGCCCTAGACCTCCTCTGTAATGCAAAACATGCAACCTGTAGAATTTTTTAAACGTCGCCTATGGAGATTTTTAAGGGTAAAAGTTTGACGCTATTCCACGAGCGGGCGCAATTTTGAAGCGTGACATGTTGGGTATCAATTTACTTGGCGTAACATTATATTTCACAATATAAAAAAAAAATTGGGCTAACTTTACTGTTGTCTTATTTTTTTATTCAAAAAAGTGATTTTTTTCCAAAAAAAGTGCGCTTATAAGACCGCTGCGCAAATACGGTGCAAAAAAAAAAAAAGTATTGCAATGACCGCCATTTTATTCTCTAGGGTGTTAGAAAAAAAAACCATATATAATGTTTGGGGGTTCTAAGTAATTTTCTAGCAAAAAAACCTGTTTTAAACATGTAAACACCTAAAATCCAAAACGAGGCTGGTCCTTAAGTGGTTAATGGTTGTAACCAGATCGCCACAAGTGGATGGAGACTCCTCCCTGACTAAATCTGAGATGCAATCTACACAAAGCGATTTAGTCCAAGCTTCGCTTATATTTTCTTTGCAGACAGGGCACCTTCTCTTGACTGGTTGAACAGAGCTTTTGGCCTAAATAAAACAGAAGAAGAACAAAGGACCACGCTAAAAAGAGCTGCTGCACAGCACAAGTAAAACACCCAGGTGCACTAGGATAGAAAAACCTCCTACTTCCCTGTGCCCAAGCCACCACCACCACCACCACCACCACCACCACCACCACCACTTGTGGAGTCCCCTACTGCTAGGCAGAGCTTCTAACCCACCAGCCACTGCTCTATACATTCCCAGGGAGAGCTCATACTGGAGAGGGGGGGGGGGGGGGGGGTAGGGTGAAAAAAAACCCCACGGGAGAAAACGGCCTTGAGTAACAAAAGGACGCAGTCCCTTACCTTGGCCTTGCTGGTGCCTTGGCTTTCCCCTCTTATCCGCTGCATTGTCCTCCATAGCAGAGTGCACTGCGGTCGCGTGGTGAAAGAAAGCCGGTTCCGGATTCTAAAACGCCGCCGCGCCGACCCGGAAATTTAAGAAGGCACCAGGTGACCCCTGCCCTCTCCGCCTGTGCTTGCGACCCGGAAAGGCCGCCGCGCGCCCGACCCCGAAGTGCTGCCTCTTTCTGTACACTGCACAGGACGTGGCCTAGGACTCTCCTCGGCCACCAGAACAATGGCGGCGGCTCAGCCTTGTACCCGCCGCCGTCCCGCGATGCGGGGGGCCACAGCAAAAAGTCCCTCCTGCAAGAAAAAAAGGGGCAGCACTCCCAGGCAGTACAGGCGGGAGGGAGGGGGGGGGGGGGGCCCACGGGACCATCCAGAAAGAGGCCAGTGGAAGGATCATTCTCCTAGCAAAAAACAGACAGGCGAGAACTTTTCGTCTCCCAGGAAAGCCCCGAGAGACCATGGCTCCCACCAGAGGTGTTCCTGACGGAAGCAACATGGAGGCTTCCTGATAAAGATTTGATTGATGAGGCGTTTCCTGTGGGAGGAGGAGCCATGATCTCTCGGGTGATGTCCTGAAAGATGTGGATTTTATGTGATAGACCAACACAAAGTGTCACATAATTGTGAAGTGGAAGGAAAATGATAAATGATACAAATAAATATGTAAAAAGTGTGGGGAGAGGCATTTGTATGGCGCCCCCCGGAGTGCACATCTAGAGAGGACATTTCTGCCCATTCTTCTTTGTAAAATATCTCAAGTTCTGTCAGATTGGATGGAGAGCGTCTGTGAACAGCAATTTTCAAGTCTTGCCACAGATTCTCAATGTGATTTAGGTCTGGACTGTGACTGGGCCATTCTAACACATGAATATGCTTTGATGTAAACCATTCCATTGTAGCTCTGGCTGGATGTTTCGGGTCGTTGTCCTGCTGGAAGGTGAACCTCCCCCCCGGTCTCAAGTCTTTTGTAGACTCTAACAGGTTTTCTTCTAAGATTGTCCTGTATTTGTCTCCATCCATCTTCCCATCAACTCTGACCAGCTTCCCTGTCCCTGCTGAAGAAACCCATCCCCACCACATGATGCTGCCACCACCATGTTTCACGGTGGGGATGGTGTGTTCAGGGTGATGTGCAGTGTTAGTTCCCCCCACACATAGTGTTTTGCTTTTAGGCCATAAAGTTGAATTTTGGTCTCATGTGACCAGATCACCTTCTTCCACATGTTTGCTGTGTCCTCCACATGGCTTCTCACAAACTACAAACAGGACTTCTTATGACTTTCTTTCTCCAATGTCTTTCTTCTTGTCACTCTTCCATAAAGGGCAGATTTGTGGAGAACACGACTAATAGTTGTCCTGTGGACAGATTCTCCCACCTGAGCTGTGGATCTCTGCAGCTCCTCCAGAGTTACCATGGACCTCTTGGCTCTTCTCTGATGAATGCTCTCCTTGCCCGGCACGGTCAGTTTAGGTGGACGGCCATGTCTTGGTAGGTTGGCAGTTGTGCCATACTCTTTCCATTTTCCGATGATGGATTGAACAGAGCTCCGTGAGATGTTCAAAGCTTGGGATATATTTTTTAACCTAACCCTACTTTATACTTCTCCACAACTTTACCCCTGACCTGTCTGGTGTGTTCCTTGGACTTCATGATGCTGTTTGTTCAATAAGGTTCTCTTACAAACCTCTGAGGGCTTCACAGAACATCTGTATTTATACTGAGATTAAATGACACACAGGTGGACTCTATTTACTAATTAGGTGACTTCTGAAGGCAATTGGTTCCTCTAGATTTTAGTTAGGGGTATCAGAGTAAAGGGGGCTGAATACAAATACCCCTCCCCCCCACTTTTCACATATTTATTTGTATCATTTATCATTTTCCTTCCACTTCACAATTATGTGACACTTTGTGTTGGTCTATCACATAAAATCCCAATAAAATACATTTACATTTTTGGTTGTAAAATGATAAAATGTGGAAAATTTCAAGGGGTATACTTTTTTATACTTTTGAATACTTTTTCAAGGCACTGTAAACACCCCCACTCAGGAGACAACCAATCAGCACTTCCTGCACTGTATAGCAGGCTCTGCGGTTGGTTGGTATGAAGGATATGGAAGCCGCCATCACCGGGCTCTCACCTCTCTGACCCGCCGGTTGCCGGGACTCCCCGGACTTCTCTCTATCAGCATCGGACGGATGAAGGACGACCACAGACGCTTAACATCGATCTCCAAAACCAGCTGACTGATCTGATTGGATGATAGGGAACTGGGCTGGATCTGGAACTGAGAAGACAGCCAATCACTACACACACTGGCAGCCCCGCCCACCAGTGACATCATCCAGCCTTACCTGCTCAAACCCCCACACATCCTGGACACCCCTATACCACGTGCATGCTCCTCCCACACCCTCTACACCACGTGCATGCTCCTCCCACACCCCCTACACCACGTGCATGCTCCTCCCACACACCCCTATACCATGTGCATGCTCCTCCCACACCCCCTATACCACATGCATGCTCCTCCCACACCACTATACAAGGTGCATGCTCCTCCCACACACCCCTATACCATGTGCATGCCCCACCCACACACAATTATACCACGTGCATGCTCCTCCCACACCCCCTATACCACGTGCATGCTCCTCCCACACCCATTATACCACGTGCATGCTACTCCCACACCCCCTATACCAAATGCATGCTCCTCCCACACACTCCTATACCACGTGCATGCCCTCCCATACTCCCCTATACCACGTGCATGCACCTCTCACCCCCCCATTACACGTTCATGCCCCTCCCATACCCCCTACACCACATGCATGCCCCTCCCACACCCCACTATACCACATGCATTCCCCTCCCACACACCCCTATACCACGTGCATGCTCCTCCCACATCCCCTATACCACGTACATGCTTCTCCCACATCCCCTATACCACGTGCATGCTCCTCAAACATCCCCTATACTACGTGCATGCTCCTCCCAAAACCCACGTGCATGTTCTTCCCACACCCCCTATACCACGTGCATGCCCCACCCACACCCCCCTATACCACGTGCATGCCCCACCCACACACAATTATACCACGTGCATGCTCCTCCCACACCCCCTATACCACGTGCATGCTCCTCCCACACCCATTATACACGTGCATGCTACTCCCACACCTCCTATACCAAATGCATGCTCCTCCCACACACTCCTATACCACGTGCATGCCCTCCCATACTCCCCTATACCACGTGCATGCCCTCCCATACTACCCCTATACCACGTGCATGCACCTCTCACACCCCCCATTACACGTGCATGCCCCTCCCATACCCCCTATACCACATGCATGCTCCTCCCACATCCCCATATACCACGTACATGCTCCTCCCACATCCCCTATACCACGTGCATGCTCCTCCAACATCCCCTATACTATGTGCATGCTCCTCCCACAACACACGTGCATGTTCTTCCCACACCCCCTATACCACGTGCATGCTCCTCCCACACCCCCTATACCACGCACGTGCATGCTCCTCCCACACCCCCTATACCACGTGCATGCCCCTCCATACCACGTGTATGCTCCTCCCACACCCCCTATACCACGTGCATGCTCCTCCCAAATCCATAATACCACGTGCATGCTCCTCCCACATCCCCTATACCACGTGCATGCTCCTCCCACACCCCCGTATACAACGTGCATGCTCCTCCCACAACCCCTATACAACGTGCACGCTCCTCCCACAACCCCTATACAACCTGCATGCTCCTCCCAAATCCCCTATACCACGTGCATTCTCCTCCCACAACCCACGTGCATGCTCCTCCCACACCCCACTATACCACATGCATGCTCCTCCCACACCAAACTATACCACATGCATGCTCCTCCCACACCTCACTACACCATGTGCAAGCTCCTCCCACACCCCACTATACCACGTGCATGCCCCTCCCACATCCCCACTATACCACGTGCATGCCCCTCCCACACACCCCTATACCACGTGCATGCCCCTCCCACACACCCCTATACCATGTGCATGCCCCTCCCACACACCCCTATGCCCCGTGCATGCCCCTCCCACACACCCGTTTACCACGTGCATGCTACTCCCACACCATCTATACAACGTGCATGCCCCTCCCACACCCCCTATACCACGTGCATGCTCCTCCCACATCACCTATACCACGTGCATGCTCATCCCACATCACCTATACCACGTGCATGCCCCTCCCACACGCCCTATACAACGTGCATGCTCCTCCCACATCACCTATACCACGTGCATGCTCCTCCCACAACTCCTATACTACGTGCATGCTCCTCCCACAATCCACGTGCATGCTCCTCCCACACACCCCTACACCACATGCATACTCCTCCCACACCCCCTATACCACGTGCATGCTCCTCCCACACCCCATATACCACGTGCATGCCCCCTCCATACCCCTCTATACTACGTGTATGTTCCTTCCACATCCCCTATACTACGTGCATGCTCCTCCCACACCCCCTATACCATGTGCATGCTCCTCCCACACCCCACTATACCACGTGCATGCCCCTCCCACGCCCCCTATACCACGTGATTGCTCCTCCCACACCCCCTATACCACGTGCATGCTCTTCCCACACCCCCTATACCACGTGCATGCCCCTCCCACACTCTCTATACCACATGCATTCTCCTCCCACACCCCGTATACCACGTGCATGCCCCTCCCACACCCCCTATACCACGTGCATGCTCCTCTCACAACCCACCATACCATGTGCATGCTTCTCCCATACCACCCTATACCACGTGCATGCTCCTCCCATACCCCCCTATACCACGTGTATGCCCCTCCCACACCCCCTATACCACAGGCATGCTCCTCCCACACACCCCATACCACATGAATGCTCCTGCCACAACCCACGTGTATGCTCCTCCCACATCCCCTATACCATGTGCATGCCCCTCCCACACCCCCTATACCACAGGCATGCCCCTCCCACACCCCCTATACCACGTGCATACCCCTCCCACACCCCCTATACCACGTGCATGCTCTTCCCTCCCACACCCCCTATACCACGTGCATGCCCCTCCCACACACCCCTATACCACGTGCATGCCCCTCCCACACACCCCTATGCCCCATGCATGCCCCTCCCACACACCCCTTTACCACGTGCATGCTACTCCCACACCCCCTATACCACGTGCATGCCCCTCCCACACCCCCTATACCACGTGCATGCTCCTCCCACATCACCTATACCACGTGCATGCTCCTCCCACAACCCCTATACAATGTGCATGCTCATCCCACATCACCTATACCACGTGCATGCTCCTCCCACAACTCCTATACTACGTGCATGCTCCTCCCACAATCCACGTGCATGCTCCTCCCACACACCCCTACACCACATGCATACTCCTCCCACACCCCCTATACCACGTGCATGCTCCTCCCACACCCCATATACCACGTGCATGCCCCTTCCATACCCCTATTTACTACGTGTATGTTCCTTCCACATCCCCTATACTACGTGCATTGCTCCTCCCACACCTGCTATACAACGTGCATGCTCCTCCCACACCCCCTATACCACGTGCATGCTCCTTCCACACCCCACTATACCACGTGCATGCCCCTCCCACGCCCCCTATACCACGTGATTGCTCCTCCCTCACCCCCTATACCACGTGCATGCTCTTCCCACACCCCCTATACCACGTGCATGCCCCTCCCACACTCTCTATACCACATGCATTCTCCTCCCACACCCCGTATACCACGTGCATGCCCCTCCCACACCCCCTATACCACGTGCATGCTCCTCTCACAACCCACCATACCAAGTGCATGCTTCTCCCATACCACCCTATACCACGTGCATGCTCCTCCCATACCCCCTATACCACGTGTATGCCCCTCCCACACCCCCTATACCACGTGCATGCTCCTCCCACACACCCCATACCACATGAATGCTCCTGCCACAACCCACGTGTATGCTCCTCCCACATCCCCTATACCATGCGCATGCCCCTCCCACTATTTCACAGGCATGCCCCTCCCACACCCCCTATACCACGTGCATACCCCTCCCACACCCCGTATACCACGTGATTGCTCCTCCCTCACCCCCTATACCACGTGCATGCTCTTCCCACACCCCCTATACCACGTGCATGCCCCTCCCACACTCTCTATACCACATGCATTCTCCTCCCACACCCCGTATACCACGTGCATGCCCCTCCCACACCCCCTATACCACGTGCATGCTCCTCTCACAACCCACCATACCAAGTGCATGCTTCTCCCACACACCCCTTTACCACGTGCATGCTACTCCCACACCCCCTATACCACGTGCATGCCCCTCCCACACCCCCTATACCACGTGCATGCTCCTCCCACATCACCTATACCACGTGCATGCTCCTCCCACAACCCCTATACAATGTGCATGCTCCTCCCACATCACCTATACCACGTGCATGCCCCTCCCACACCCCCTATACAACGTGCATGCTCCTCCCACAACTATACTACGTGCATGCTCCTCCCACAATCCACGTGCATGCTCCTCCCACACACCCCTACACCACATGCATACTCCTCCCACACCCCCTATACCACGTGCATGCTCCTCCCACACCCCATATACCACGTGCATGCCCCTCCCACATCCCCTATACTACGTGTATGTTCCTCCCACATCCCCTATACTACGTGCATGCTCCTCCCACACCTCCTATACAACGTGCATGCTCCTCCCACACCCCCTATACCACGTGCATGCTCCTCCCACACCCCACTATACCACGTGCATGCTCCTCCCACATCCCCTATACCACGTGCATGCTCCTCCCACACCACGTGCATGCTCCTCCCACACCCCTTACACCACGTGCATGCTCCTCCCACACCCCCTACACCACGTGCATGCTCCTCCCACACCCCCTACACCACGTGCATGCTCCTCCCACACCCCCTATACCACGTGCATGCCCCTCCCACACCCCCTATACCACGTGATTGCTCCTCCCACACCCCCTATACCACGTGCATGCTCTTCCCACACCCCCTATACCACATGCATTCTCCTCCCACACCCCGTATACCACGTGCATGCCCCTCCCACACCCCCTATACCACGTGCATGCTCCTCTCACAACCCACCATACCACGTGCATGCTTCTCCCATACCACCCTATACCACGTGCATGCTCCTCCCATACCCCCCTATACGACGTGTATGCCCCTCCCACACCCCCTATACCACGTGCATGCTCCTCCCACACACCCCATACCACATGAATGCTCCTGCCACAACCCACGTGTATGCTCCTCCCACATCCCCTATACCATGTGCATGCCCCTCCCACACCCCCTATACCACGGACATGCCCCTCCCACACCCCCTATACCACGTGCATACCCCTCCCACACCCCCTATACCACGTGCATGCTCTTCCCTCCCACACCCCCTATACCACGTGCATGCTCTTCTAACACACCCCCTATACCACGTGCATGCTCCTCCCAAACCCCCTATACCACGTGCATGCCCCTCCCACACCCCCTATACCATGATGCATGCTCCTCCCACACCCCCTATACCACATGCATGCTCCTCCCACACCCCATATACCACGTGCATGCCCCTCCCACACCCCCTATACCACATGCATTCTCCTCCCACACCCCGTATACCACGTGCATGCTCCTCCCACACCCCCTATACCACGTACATGCTCCTCCCACACCCCCTATACCACGTGCATGCCCCTCCCACACCCCCTATACCATGATGCATGCTCCTCCCACACCCCCTATACCACATGCATGCTCCTCCCACACCCCCTATACCACGTGCATGCCCTTCCCACACCCCCTATACCACATGCATGCCCCTCCCACACACCCCTATACCACGTGCATGCCCCTCCCACACACCCCTATACTACGTGCATGCCCCTCCCACACACCCCTATACCACGTGCATGCTCCTCCCACACACCCCTATACCACGTGCCTCCCACACCCCACTATACCACGTGCATGCTCCTTCCACACCCCACTATACCACGTGCATGCTCCTCCCACACTCCCTATACCACGTGCATGCTCCTCCCACACCCCACTATACCACGTGCATGCCCCTCCCACACACCCCTATACCACGTGCATGCCCCTCCCACACACCCCTATACCACGTGCATGCCCCTCCCACACACCCCTTTACCACGTGCATGCTACTCCCACACCCCCTATACCACGTGCATGCCCCTCCCACACCCCCTATACCACGTGCATGCTCCTCCTACATCACCTATACCACGTGCATGCTCCTCCCACAACCCCGATACAATGTGCATGCTCCTCCCACATCACCTATACCACGTGCATGCCCCTCCCACACCCCCTATACAACGTGCATGCTCCTCCCACATCACCTATACCACGTGCATGCTCCTCCCACAACTCCTATACTACGTGCATGCTCCTCCCACAATCCACGTGCATGCTCCTCCCACACATGCATACTCCTCCCACACCCCCTATACCACGTGCATGCTCCTCCCACACCCCATATACCACGTGCATACCCCTTCCATACCCCTCTATACTATGTGTATGTTCCTCCCACATCCCCTATACTACGTGCATGCTCCTCCCACACCTCCTATACAACGTGCATGCTCCTCCCACACCCCCTATACCACGTGCATGCTCCTCCCACACCCCACTATACCACGTGCATGCTCCTCCCACATCCCCTATACCACGTGCATGCTCCTCCCACATCCCCTATACCACGTGTATGCTCCTCCCACATCCCCTATACCACGTGCATGCTCCTCCCACACCCCTTACACCACGTGCATGCTCCTCCCACACCCCCTACACCACGTGCATGCTCCTCCCACACCCCCTATACCACGTGCATGCTCCTCCCACACCCCCTATACCACGTGCATGCTCCTCCCACACCCCCTATACCACGTGCATGCCCCTCCCACACCCCCTATACCACGTGATTGCTCCTCCCACACCCCCTATACCACGTGCATGCTCTTCCCACACCCCCTATACCACGTGCATGCCCCTCCCACACTTCCTATACCACATGCATTCTCCTCCCACACCCCGTATACCACGTGCATGCCCCTCCCACACCCCCTATACCACGTGCATGCTCCTCTCACAACCCACCATACCACGTGCATGCTTCTCCCATACCACCCTATACCACGTGCATGCTCCTCCCATACCCCCCTATACCACGTGTATGCCCCTCCCACACCCCCTATACCACGTGCATGCTCCTCCCACACACCCCATACCACATGAATGCTCCTGCCACAACCCACGTGTATGCTCCTCCCACATCCCCTATACCATGTGCATGCCCCTCCCACACCCCCTATACCACGGGCATGCCCCTCCCACACCCCCTATACCACGTGCATACCCCTCCCACACCCCCTATACCACGTGCATGCTCTTCCCTCCCACACCCCCTATACCACGTGCATACCCCTCCCACACCACCTATACCACGTGCATGCTCTTCTAACACACCCCCTATACCACGTGCATGCTCCTCCCAAACCCCCTATACCACGTGCATGCCCCTCCCACACCCCCTATACCATGATGCATGCTCCTCCCACACCCCCTATACCACATGCATGCTCCTCCCACACCCCCTATACCACGTGCATGCCCCTCCCACACCCCCTATACCACATGCATTCTCCTCCCACACCCCGTATACCACGTGCATGCTCCTCCCACACCCCCTATACCACGTGCATGCCCCTCCCACACACCCCTATACTACGTGCATGCCCCTCCCACACCCCCTATACCACGTGCATGCTCCTCCCACACACCCCTATACCACGTGCCTCCCACGCCCCACTATACCACGTGCATGCTCCTTCCACACCCCACTATACCACGTGCATGCCCCTCCCACACACCCCTATACCACGTGCATGCCCCTCCCACACACCCCTATACCACGTGCATGCCCCTCCCACACACCCCTATACCACGTGCATGCTCCTCCCACATCCCCTATACCACATGCATGCTCCTCCCACATCCCCTATACCACGTGCATGCCCCTCGCATACCCCGTGCATGCCCCTCCCACACCCCCTATACCACATGCATGCTCCTCCCACATCCCCTATACCACATGCATGCTCCTCCCACATCCCCTATACCACGTGCATGCCCCTCCCATACCCCGTGCATGCCCCTCCCACACCCCCTATACCACATGCATGCTCCTCCCACATCCCCTATACCACGTGCATGCCCCTCCCATACCACGTACATGCTCCTCCCACACCCCAATATACCCCGTGCATGCCCCTCCCACACACCCTATACTTCATGCATGCCCCTCCCACAACCCACGTGTAAGCTCCTCCCACACACACCATGTGACACCCCTCACCTGTCTCCTTCTCGGCTCCTCCTCCTTGGCTCCTGTTACTTTCGGGTTCTCCCAGAATAATATGACGGCTCCGATCAGCACTCCGGCCCCCAGTATCAGCAGTCCCGGGATTCGGGATCTCGGAGCTCCGCCAGGTGTTCGGGGGTTGCGGGCGGCTCGGCGCGGAGCCATCAGAGAAGAGAAGCATGACTGAGAAGGGCGGCCAATCACAGCAAGGGGGCGGGGGAATTCTCCGCCTACCACTGAGTACAAAAGTCCTCCGGACCAATAGAAAAGCGAGAAGGATAAACACTTGGAGGCAGCGTCCAATCAGAGCTCAGGGGCGGAGCTAACTACTGACAGCTCAGCGTACACATCCCGCTCTCTGATTGGTTGTCAGGCCGCCGCTGGTTGTTGTGAGGCCGCCGCCATATTGGAGAAGGGAAGCGGCGCCAGTCACGTGTTACTCGACATAACCAATCAGAGGGGAGTCTCAGCCACACACACCATCCGATCCGACCGTACAATCTCTCATGGCTGTCCCCGGGAAGGAGATTTCCGCTCACTTCCTGGCACCGCTCTGGAGGGGACACACACAGGGGGCGGGGTCACACACAGGAGGCGGGGTCACACATAGAGGAGGCGGGGTCACACACACAGAGGAAGCCTCCTTTATATACAGTATCTGACAAAAGTAAGTACACCCCTCAGTGACATGTGTGTAAATCTTTTCTTCTATCTTTTCATGTGACAACACTGAAGAAATGACACTTGTCTACAATGTAAAGTAGTGAGTGTACAGCTTGTATAACAGTGTAAATTTGCTGTCCCCTCAAAATAACTCAACACACAGCCATTAATGTCTAAACCGCTGGCAACAAAAGTCAGTACACCCCTAAGTGAAAATCTCCAAATTGGGCCCAATTAGCCATTTTCCCTCCCCGGTGTCATGTGACTCGTTAGTGTTACAAGGTCTCAGGTGTGAATGGGGAGCAGGTGTGTTAAATTTGGTGTTATCGCTCTCACTCTCTCATACTTTGAAGCGGTGGGCGGAGCTCCTCTTTAAGTGTCTCTTCTCCACAGAGAAGTTTAATATTTGTTGTCTTTCCCCCATCCCCCGTTATGGAGCTCCCCCACAACCGATCTCCTCCGCCCCCCATAACCGATCTCCTCCATCCCCCACAACCGATCTCCTCCGCCCCCCATAACCGATCTCCTCCGCCCCCCATAACCGATCTCCTCCGCCCCCCATAACCGAGCTCCTCCGCCCCCCATAACCGATCTCCTCCGCCCCCCATAACCGAGCTCCTCCGCCCCCCATAACCGATCTCCTCCGCCCCCCATAACCGAGCTCCTCCGTCTCCCATAACTGAGCTCCTCCGTCCCCCCCACAACCGATCTCCTCCGCCCCCCATAACCGATCTCCGCCCCCCATAACCGATCTCCTCCGCCCCCCATAACCGATCTCCTCCGCCCCCCATAACCGATCTCCTCCGCCCCCCATAACCGATCTCCTCCGCCCCCCATAACCGAGCTCCTCCGTCCCCCCCATAACCGAGCTCCTCCGTCCCCCCCATAACCGAGCTCCTCCGCCCCCCCCATAACCGAGCTCCTCCATCCCCCCATATCTGAGCTCCTCCATCCCCCCATAACTGAGCTCCTCCGTCCCCCATAACTGAGCTCCTCCGTCCCCCATAACTGAGCTCCTCCGTCCCCCATAACTGAGCTCCTCCGTCCCCCATAACTGAGCTCCTCCCTCCCCCAAAACTGAGCTCCTCCCTCCCCCAAAACTGAGCTCCTCCCTCCCCCCATAACTGACCTCCTCCATCCCCCCATAACTGAGCTCCTCCATCCCCCATAACTGACCTCCTCCATCCCCCCATAACTGACATCCTCCATCCCCCATAACTGAGCTCCTCCATCCCCCATAACTGAGCTCCTCCACCCCCCATAACTGAGCTCCTCCCTCCCCCAAAACTGAGCTCCTCCATCCCCCAAAACTGAGCTCCTCCATCCCCCATAACTGAGCTCCTCCACCCCCCATAACTGAGCTCCTCCACCCCCCATAACTGAGCTCCTCCCTCCCCCATAACTGAGCTCCTCCACCCCCATAACTGAGCTCCTCCCTCCCCCAAAACTGAGCTCCTCCATCCCCCATAACTGAGCTCCTCCATCCCCCATAACTGAGCTCCTCCATCCCCCATAACTGAGCTCCTCCATCCCCCCATAACTGAGCTCCTCCATCCCCCCATAACTGAGCTCCTCCATCCCCCATAACTGAGCTCCTTCACCCCCCATAACTGACCTCCTCCATCCCCCCCATAGCTGAGCTCCTCCATCCCCCATAACTGATCTCCTCCATCCCCCATAACTGAGCCCCTCCATCCCCCATAACTGAGCCCCTCCATCCCCCATAACTGAGCTCCTCCACCCCCCATAATTTATCTCCTCCACCCCATAACTAAGCTCCTCCATCCCCCATAACTGAGCTCCTCCATCCCCCATAACTGAGCTCCTCCATCCCCCATAACTGACCTCCTCCACCCCCCATAACTGACCTCCTCCACCCCCCATAACTGACCTCCTCCACCCCCCATAACTGAGCTCCTCCCTCCCCCATAACTGAGCTCCTCCCTCCCCCATAACTGAGCTCCTCCCTCCCCCATAACTGAGCTCCTCCCTCCCCCATAACTGATCTCCTCCACCCCCCATATCTGATCTCCTCCCTCCCCCATATCTGATCTCCTAAATCCCCCATAACTGAGCTCCTCCATCCCCCCATAACTGAGCTCCTCCATCCCCATAACTGAGCTCCTCCACCCCCATAACTAAGTTCCTCCCTCCCCCATAACTGAGCTCCTCCATCCCCCCTTAACTGAGCTCCTCCACCCCCCATAACTGAGCTCCTCCACCCCCCATAACTGAGCTCCTCCATCCCCCCCATAACTGAGCTCCTCCATCCCCCATAACTGATCTCCTCCATCCCCCATAACTGAGCCCCTCCATCCCCCATAACTGAGCCCCTCCATCCCCCATAACTGAGCTCCTCCACCCCCCATAATTTATCTCCTCCACCCCATAACTGATCTCCTCCATCCCCCATAACTGAGCTCCTCCATCCCCCATAACTGAGCTCCTCCATCCCCCATAACTGAGCTCCTCCATCCCCCATAACTGACCTCCTCCACCCCCCATAACTGAGCATCTCCACCCCCCATAACTGAGCTCCTCCCTCCCCCATAACTGAGCTCCTCCCTCCCCCATAACTGAGCTCCTCCCTCCCCCATAACTGATCTCCTCCACCCCCCATATCTGATCTCCTCCCTCCCCCATATCTGATCTCCTAAATCCCCCATAACTGAGCTCCTCCATCCCCCCATAACTGAGCTCCTCCATCCCCATAACTGAGCTCCTCCACCCCCATAACTAAGTTCCTCCCTCCCCCATAACTGAGCTCCTCCATCCCCCCTTAACTGAGCTCCTCCACCCCCCATAACTGAGCTCCTCCCCCCCCCATAACTGAGCTCCTCCACCCCCCTTAACTGAGCTCCTCCCTCCCCCCATAACTGAGCTCCTCCATCCCCCCCATAACTGAGCTCCTCCCTCCCCCATAACTGAGCTCCTCCATCCCCCATAACTGAGCTCCTCCACCCCCCCATAACTGAGCTCCTCCATCCCCCCATAACTGAGCTCCTCCATCCCCCCATAACTGAGCTCCTCCATCCCCCCATAACTGAGCTCCTCCATCCCCCATAACTGAGCTCCTCCATCCCCCATAACTGAGCCCCTCCATCCCCCATAACTGATCTCCTCCATCCCCCATAACTGAGCTCCTCCATCCCCCATAACTGACCTCCTCCATCCCCCATAACTGAGCTCCTCCATCCCCCATAACTGAGCTCCTCCACCCCCCATAATTTATCTCCTCCATCCCCCATAACTGAGCTCCTCCATACCCCATAACTGACCTCCTCCACCCCCCATAACTGAGCTCCTCCACCCCCCATAATTTATCTCCTCCACCCCCATAACTAAGCTCCTCCATCCCCCATAACTGAGCTCCTCCATCCCCCATAACTGAGCTCCTCCATCCACCATAACTGAGCCCCTCCATCCCCCATAACTGAGCCCCTCCATCCCCCATAACTGATCTCCTCCATCCCCCATAACTGACCTCCTCCATCCCCCATAACTGAGCTCCTCCATCCCCCATAACTGAGCTCCTCCATCCCCCATAACTGAGCTCCTCCATCCCCCATAACTGAGATCCTCCATCCCCCATAACTGAGATCCTCCATCCCCCATAACTCAGCTCCTCCACCCCCCATAACTGAGGTCCTCCGTCCCCCATAACTGAGCTACTCCACCCCCATAACTGAGCTCCTCCGTCCCCTATAACTGAGCTCCTCCATCCCCCCATAACTGAGCTCCTCCATCCCCCATAACTGATCTCCTCCATCCCCCCATAATTTATCTCCTCCACCCCCATAACTGAGCTCCTCCGTCCCCCATAACTGAGCTCCTCCGTCCCCCATAACTGAGCTCCTCCGTCCCCTATAACTGAGCTCCTCCATCCCCCCATAACTGAGCTCCTCCATCCCCCCATAACTGAGCTCCTCCATCCCCCCATAACTGAGCTCCTCCATCCCCCCATAACTGAGCTCCTCCATCCCCCCATAACTGAGCTCCTCCACCCCCCTTAACTGAGCTCCTCCCTCCCCCATAACTGAGCTCCTCCCTCCCCCCATAACTGAGCTCCTCCCTCCCCCCATAACTGAGCTCCTCCATCCCCCCATAACTGAGCTCCTCCATCCCCCCATAACTGAGCTCCTCCATCCCCCCATAACTGAGCTCCTCCATCCCCCCATAACTGAGCTCCTCCATCCCCCCATAACTGAGCTCCTCCATCCCCCCATAACTGAGCTCCTCCATAACTGAGCTCCTCCACCCCCATAACTGAGCTCCTCCATCCCCCCATAACTGAGCTCCTCCATCCCCCATAACTGAGCTCCTCCACCCCCCATAACTGAGCTCCTCCATCCCCAGATAACTGAGCTCCTCCGTCCCCCATAACTGAGCTCCTCCACCCCCATAACTGAGCTCCTCCCTCCCCCATAACTGAGCTCCTCCACCCCCCTTAACTGAGCTCCTCCCTCCCCCATAACTGAGCTCCTCCATCCCCCATAACTGAGCTCCTCCATCCCCCATAACTGAGCTCCTCCACCCCCCCATAACTGAGCTCCTCCACCCCCCCATAACTGAGCTCCTCCACCCCCCCATAACTGAGCTCCTCCATCCCCCCATAACTGAGCTCCTCCATCCCCCCATAACTGAGCTCCTCCATCCCCCCATAACTGAGCTCCTCCACCCCCCATAACTGAGCTCCTCCACCCCCCATAACTGAGCTCCTCCATCCCACATAACTGAGCCCCTCCATCCCCCATAATTTATCTCCTCCACCCCCATAACTAAGCTCCTCCATCCCCATAACTAAGCTCCTCCATCCCCCATAACTGAGCTCCTCCATCCCCCATAACTGACCTCCTCCACCCCCC
Source organism: Lithobates septentrionalis (assembly GCA_037952835.1). Classification (NCBI taxonomy): domain Eukaryota; kingdom Metazoa; phylum Chordata; class Amphibia; order Anura; family Ranidae; genus Lithobates; species Lithobates septentrionalis. The sequence goes on along the minus strand of JBBDGP010003321.1, from coordinate 148,864 downwards.
ATAACTGACCTCCTCCACCCCCCATAATTAAATCTCCTCCACCCCCCATATCTGATCTCCTCCCTCCCCCATATCTGATCTCCTCCATCCCCCCATAACTGATCTCCTCCGTCCCCCATAACTGAGCTCCTCCGTCCCCCATAACTGAGCTCCTCCGTCCCCCATAACTGAGCTCCTCCGTCCCCCATAACTGAGCTCCTCCGTCCCCCATAACTGAGCTCCTCCGTCCCCTATAACTGAGCTCCTCCATCCCCCCATAACTGAGCTCCTCCATCCCCCCATAACTGAGCTCCTCCACCCCCATAACTGAGCTCCTCCCCCCCCCATAACTGAGCTCCTCCACCCCCCTTAACTGAGCTCCTCCCTCCCCCCATAACTGAGCTCCTCCATCCCCCCCATAACTGAGCTCCTCCCTCCCCCATAACTGAGCTCCTCCATCCCCCATAACTGAGCTCCTCCACCCCCCCATAACTGAGCTCCTCCATCCCCCCATAACTGAGCTCCTCCATCCCCCCATAACTGAGCTCCTCCATCCCCCATAACTGACCTCCTCCACCCCCCATAACTGAGCTCCTCCCTCCCCCAAAACTGAGCTCCTCCATCCCCCCATAACTGAGCTCCTCCATCCCCCCATAACTGAGCTCCTCCACCCCCCATAACTGAGCTCCTCCACCCCCCATAACTGATCTCCTCCACCCCCCATATCTGATCTCCTCCCTCCCCCATATCTGATCTCCTCCCTCCCCCATAACTGAGCTCCTCCATCCCCCCATAACTGAGCTCCTCCATCCCCCCATAACTGAGCTCCTCCACCCCCATAACTGAGCTCCTCCACCCCCATAACTGAGCTCCTCCACCCCCCTTAACTGAGCTCCTCCACCCCCCTTAACTGAGCTCCTCCCTCCCCCATAACTGAGCTCCTCCGTCCCTTATAACTGAGCTCCTCCATCCCCCCATAACTGAGCTCCTCCATCCCCCCATAACTGAGCTCCTCCACCCCCATAACTGAGCTCCTCCACCCCCCATAACTGAGCTCCTCCACCCCCCATAACTGAGCTCCTCCACCCCCCTTAACTGAGCTCCTCCCTCCCCCCATAACTGAGCTCCTCCCTCCCCCCATAACTGAGCTCCTCCATCCCCCCATAACTGAGCTCCTCCGTCCCCCATAACTGAGCTCCTCCGTCCCCCATAACTGAGCTCCTCCGTCCCCCATAACTGAGCTCCTCCGTCCCCCATAACTGAGCTCCTCCGTCCCCCATAACTGAGCTCCTCCATCCCCCATAACTGAGCTCCTCCACCCCCCATAACTGAGCTCCTCCACCCCCCATAACTGAGCTCCTCCATCCCCCATAACTGAGCTCCTCCACCCCCCATAACTGAGCTCCTCCACCCCCCATAACTGAGCTCCTCCACCCCCCATAACTGAGCTCCTCCACCCCCCATAACTGAGCTCCTCCACCCCCCATAACTGAGCTCCTCCCTCCCCCAAAACTGAGCTCCTCCATCCCCCCATAACTGACCTCCTCCATCCCCTCATAACTGAGCTCCTCCATCCCCCCATAACTGACCTCCTCCATCCCCCCATAACTGACCTCCTCCATCCCCCCCTAACTGACCTCCTCCATCCCCCCATAACTGAGCTCCTCCATCCCCCATAACTGAGCTCCTCCATCCCCCATAACTGAGCTCCTCCACCCCCCATAACTGAGCTCCTCCCTCCCCCATAACTGAGCTCCTCCACCCCCATAACTGAGCTCCTCCCTCCCCCAAAACTGAGCTCCTCCATCCCCCCATAACTGAGCTCCTCCATCCCCCATAACTGACCTCCTCCATCCCCCATAACTGAGCTCCTCCATAACTGAGCTCCTCCATCCCCCATAACTGAGCTCCTCCATCCCCCCATAACTGAGCTCCTCCCTCCCCCAAAACTGAGCTCCTCCATCCCCCCATAACTGAGCTCCTCCATCTCCCATAACTGACCTCCTCCATCCCCCATAACTGAGCTCCTCCATCCCCCCATAACTGAGCTCCTCCACCCCCCATAACTGAGCTCCTCCACCCCCCATAACTGAGCTCCTCCCTCCCCCAAAACTGAGCTCCTCCATCACCCCATAACTGACCTCCTCCATCCCCCCATAACTGACCTCCTCCATCCCCCATAACTGACCTCCTCCATCCCCCCATAACTGACCTCCTCCATCCCCCCATAACTGACCTCCTCCATCCCCCCATAACTGAGCTCCTCCATCCCCCATAACTGAGCTCCTCCATCCCCCATAACTGAGCTCCTCCACCCCCCCCCATAACTGAGCTCCTCCCTCCCCCATAACTGAGCTCCTCCACCCCCATAACTGAGCTCCTCCCTCCCCCAAAACTGAGCTCCTTCATCCCCCCATAACTGAGCTCCTCCATCCCCCATAACTGACCTCCTCCATCCCCCATAACTGAGCTCCTCCATCCCCCATAACTGAGCTCCTCCATCCCCCCATAACTGAGCTCCTCCATCCCCCCATAACTGAGCTCCTCCATCCCCCCATAACTGAGCTCCTCCATCCCCCCATAACTGAGCTCCTCCATCCCCCAAAACTGAGCTCCTCCATCCCCCAAAACTGAGCTCCTCCATCCCCCAAAACTGAGCTCCTCCATCCCCCAAAACTGAGCTCCTCCAGCCCGCTTATTAGCTTTGTTGCCCTTCTGTGGACTCTCCATTTCCAGCACATCCCTTCTGAGGACCAGAACTGGACTGAATACTCCAGATGTGGCCGGACCAGAGATTCATAAAGTGGTAGGATTATTTGCTTCACCTCTGGAGTATATTCCATTTTTTATGCATGCTAATATTCTGCCGGCTTTGGTAGCTGCAGCTTCACACTGTATGCTGTTGCTGAATCTGTCATCTACTAGAACCCCCAGATCCTTCTCTATCCTTGATTCCCCAGAGCTTCTCCCCATAGGGAGCAGTTTGCATTTATGTTTTTTTGCCCCCCAAGTGCAATACTTTACTTTTCTCCACATTAAAACTCATTTGCCATGTAGTTGCCCACTCCATTATTTTGTTCATGTCTTTCTGTATGATTGCTATATCCTGATGTGAAGTTATTCCCCCCACTTAATTTTGTGTCCTCCACAAAAACTGAGGTTGAGCTATTTATCCCTTCCTCTATATCATTTATGAATAAATTTAATAGAATCGGTCCCAAGACAGAACCTTGGGGTACCAACTTACCACTCCGGACCAGTCTGAGTACACGTTATTTATCCCCCCCCCTGTGGACACGCCCCTGTAACCAGTTTTTTACCCAAGAACAAACCTTATGGACCACGTCTGCACTCCTCAGCTTGTAGTTTAAGCGCTTATGGGGGACTGTATCAAATGCCTTTGCAAAATCCAGGTAGACTAAATCCACGAGCCTTCCCCTATCTAGAAGGCAGCTCACTTCCTCGTAGAATGTTAGCAGATAGGTTGTTCCTGCCAGACCATTCGTAAACCTATGCTGATAACTACTTATATTTTTTTCCTCAGTACATTTTTGGATATAGTCCCTTATCATCCCCTCCAATAGTAATTTACCTACTATTGATGTTAGGCTGACTGGCCTGTGATTTCCAGGGATTTGACTCTGCCCTTTTTTGAATATTGGTACCACATTGGCTTTTCTCCAAGCAGCTGGTATCAATCCTGTCAGTATGCTGTCCACAAAGATTAGGAGCAATGGTCTGGCTATAACCAGACTGAGTTCTCTGAGGACTCTCAGGTGTAAGCCATCTGGTCCTGGTGATTTATTTGTATTAAGTTTATCTGGTCTTTCCTTTACTCCAGCCTCTGTTAGCCACGAGGGTACATCCTGTGATGTGTCACAAACAGTACTGTCGCAGTCGATATACCCCCACCTTTTCCTACATAAACACTGAGAAGAAGCCATTTAGTACAGTTGCCTTTTCTGTGTCGTCCGTAACCATCCGCCCAACCTCGTCTTTTATGTGGGTAATATGCTCCGTTTTTTCCTTTTTACCGTTAATTTATCCAAATCATTTCTTTGAATTTTTTCTTAACACTTCTCCGCTATATGTCTCTCGTAGTCTTTTTTTGGCCACCCTGATTGCGTTGTTACACTTATTGCATTCCTTGTAGTGTTGGAATGCTGACGGTGACCCACCCCCTTTATATTGTTTAAAGGCCATTTTGTTCGCTTTTTACAATACGGTTTAGCCAACCCGGTTTTCACCTTCGCTCTTCTATATTTATTGCCCATTAGAATGTACTGTGTGATGCCTTTGTTTAAAAGGGCTGTAAATCTTCGTGTTTTTTCACCTTAATGCATCCTGTGCATTAAGGTGAAAAAAAAACATGTCAGTGACCGGCCCCCCCTTTTGCTTAGCTGAACCCTCGAACTTGACCTGGCAGGGACGCGCTGTCTCTGCTCGATATTCTCGGCTCTTGATTGGATAGATTGATAGCAGCGCAGCCATTGGCTCCCGCTGCTGTCAATCAAATCCAATGATGCGAGCGCCGGGGGGCAGGGCCGAGTCCTGCATTCGGCCTCTATGGATGCTGAATGCTGGACTCAGGAGCGCACCTGCAAGGTAACCCCCTCTCGGAAGATCTTCTCCGAGGGGGTTATCAGATGTGGTGAAGAGCCGCCGGGGGACCCCACTAGAGCAGGTTTGGGGCCACTCTGTGCAAAACAAGCTGCACAGTGGAGGCAAGTATGACATGTTTGTTTTTTTAAATTTACCTTTACAATCACTTTATTATACTCCTAAAGCATTCCCATTATTCCTCCATGTTCAATGTTTCCAGGATTTGGTCCCAATTGATATCATGTAGTGATGACCGCAGTTCCGAAAAACTGTCTCGTTTGAAGTTTAGTGTTCTTGTGCGTCCCTCGTGCCTCCTTTTTCTATGTTTTACATTAAAAGTGATCATCCTATGATCGCTAGATCCCAATTTGTCCCGTATTTCCACATCTGAGATCAAACTAGGATCGTTTGTAATTAATAAATTTATAAGTGCATTCTTTCTAGTTGGGGGAATCCACCAATTGGGACATGAAGTTGTCCTGTAAGACATTCCTGAAATGACAGGCCTTTAATGAGTGGGCTGTCCCCTCTGCCCAGTCAATATTGGGATAATTGAAGTCCCCCATTATGATGATATTTCCCTGCCTCGCTGCTGTTTCTAGCTCCTCCTCCAGCTCCTCCTCCTTCAGGTTGGGTGGCCTAGAACATACCCCCACTATTAATTTCCCACTTACTTCTGCTCTTTGGAGTTCCACCCATACTGATTCCACCTCCCCCTTATCCCATTCACAATGTCGCTCCTCTCTACCACCTTGCATCATTTTTTACATATAGACACACCCCTCCCCCCCTCTTCTATCTTCCCTGTCCTTTCGATACAAGGAATATCCCTGTATATTTGCCAGCCAGTCATGTGAGCTGCCAAACCAAGCTTCAGTTATACACACAAGGTCTAAGTCCTCCTCGTGTAATAGCAGCTCCAGTTCCTCCATTTTGTTAGCTAGGCTCCTAGCATTTGTGTACACGCCTCTCAGCGTTGTATGGGTGCATATTAAACTTCCCCTTAGTTTTCCTCAGGCTTTGTTTCCGAATTTTCCTTGCATTCACCCCAGGATTAGAAGTTATAGTTGTATTATCACTATTGACTCCACTATTACCCTCCATCATTTGCCCACTGCCGGCTTTTGCTTCCTCTAACCCCCCCCCCCCCCCCCCCCCAATACCTAGTTTAAAAGGACCCTCCAACTTTGTGGCCATCTCTCTTTCCAACAGAGCTGTACCATCCCCATTAAGGTGCAGCCCGTCCTTTCTAAAGAGCTGGTAACCGACTGAGAAGTCAGCCCAGTTCTCCAGGAACCTGAACTCCTCGTTCCTGCACCAGTTCCTCAGCCAACTTGTTCAGTTCCCCAAGCTCTTGCTGCCTCTCCGGTGTGGCTCCAGGTACATATAGTAATCCAGAGAAAACCACCTTGGAGGTCCATCTCCTTAATCTATTCCCCAAGTCCCTGAAACCATTTTTTTTTTTTTAGAACTCTCCACCTTCCTCTCACTTTGTCATTGGTGCCAACGTGTACCATGACCGCTGGGTCCTCCCCAGCCCCTTACAGAAATCCGTCCACCAGATCCACGATGTGCTGAACCCGAGCACCCGGTAGACAACATACCGTCCAGCGACCATGGTCTTTCTGGCAGGTTGCCCTCTGTCCTTCTAATAATTGAGACCTCCAATATCAGCACTTGTCTGGCCTTTCCTGTTTCTCTGCCCCCCTCCTTACTTGAGCCGTCGCTCCCCTGTCAGCTAAGGGAGGTTGTCTGCTCCAGCACTATAGCCCCAGCATCATGCAACCTGGCATATTTGTTGGGGTGTACCAGCTCAGGACTGGCCTCCCTAGTGCTCTTCCCCCTACCCCTCCTTCTAGTTGTCACCCAGCTACCTACCTCTGGCTCCTGTGCCTCCATGTCTCCAACCTCCTCTTCACTGGCCCCCAAACCAAAGTCCTTTCCAGGTTGCCGATGCTTCTCAGTGTTGCCATCCGATTCTCCAGAACCAGGATCTGGGCTTCCAGAGGGACAACTCGCTCACATCTCGCATAGCAGTATTCGCCCTCAATTGGCTCATCAGGGAACGCACACATGGTGCAGGATGTGCACTGAGTGGCATCACCAATCCTGTTGGACATTTTACCTTCTATTCTAGTGGGGATCATAAGAAAGACTTACTATTGGTATCCTACACTACCAGGTACTAAGGCACTCCCAGGTACTAAGGCACTCCCAGGTACTAAGGCACTCCCGGTTTCCCACATTTTGTCATCTTACAACCAAAAACGTAAAATGTATTTTATTGGGATTTTGTGTGATAGACCAACACAAAGACCCCTTTTCACACTGGAGGCAGTTTTCAGGTGTTTTAGCGCTAGAAATGGCACCTAAAAACTGCCTCCCATTTTCGCTTGCGGGACGTTCGGAAAAGTCCTGCAAGCAGGATCTTTAGGGCAGGTTGGAAGCAAAACGCCCCGGCCCATTGCAATGAATAGGCAGCGCTTCCAAAGCACAGGAGTTTTTAACCCTTTCTTTGGTGTAAAAAGCGCCCCGTTAGCGGCCGAAAAGCACTGCTTAAACAGCGGTAAAGCACCGCTAAAACGAGCTAAAACGAGCGGCACTTTATCGCGAATGCGGCCATGGCCCCAGTGTGAAATGGGGTCAAAGTGGCACATAATTGTGAAGTGGAAAGGAAATGATACAAATATGTGAAAAGTGGGGGGGGGGGGGGGGGGGCCTTTGTATGGCGCCCCCCAGAGTCAATACTTTGTAGAACCCCCTTTCTCTACAATTACAGCTGCAAGTCTTTTTGGGGATGTCTCTATCAGCTTTCAACATCTAGAGAGGGACATTTGATGTGCCCTACTGTGTGCCCCATGCCCTGTGATGAGCCCTGCTGTGTACCGCCTAATGTGCCCTGTTCCCAATGATGTGCCACATGCCCTGTGATGTGCGGCATGCCCTGCTGTGTACCTTCTGATGTGCCCCGCTGTGTACCCCCTGATGTGCCCTGCACCCCCTGATATGCACCATGCGGTGCTCAATAATGTGCCCTGCTGTGTACAGCATAATAAACCCTGCTGTGTGCCCTGTGATGTGCTCAGTGCCCTGTGATGTGCTCAGTGCCCTGTGATGTGCCCCGCTGTGTACCCCCTGATATGCACCATGCGGTGCTCAATAATGCGCCCTGCTGTGTACAGCATAATAAACCCTGCTGTGTGCCCTGTGATGTGCTCAGTGCCCTGCTGTGTGCCCCATTATGTGCTTAGTGCCCTCCTGTGTGCCCGATGCCCTGCTGTGCACCATGCTCTGCTGTGTGCCATGTGATGTGCCTTACTGTGTGCCCCATGATCTATATAGGTGGGGCTTTGTGTAGGTGTGGCTTGCGTGTGGGTGGGGACACAGGGGGACCCATAATCTTCTATTGCCTGGGGGCCCCATGAGTTGTCAGTCTGCCCCTGATTCCACTAGATTTTAGTTAGGGGTATCAGAATAAAGGGTGCTGAATACAAATGCCCCCCCCCCACAGTTTTCAAATATTTATATCATTTATCATTTTCCTTCCACTTCACAATTATGTGCCACTTTGTGTTGGTCTATCACATAAAATCCCCCCAAAAATAAACATTTACGTTTTTGGTTGTAACATGACAAAATGTGGGACATTTCAGGGGGTATGAATACTTTTTCCAGGCACCGCATCCCATCCTCTATATCATTTATGAACAAGTTATACAGAATTGTTCCCAGGACAGAGCCCTGGACACACCACTCAGAAGGTACACCATTTATCAGCACCCTCTGGCCGTACTCCTGTGACCAGTTCTCTATCCAGGTACACACTGTAGTCAATGCCAGTAGACCCCCAATCTGTACATTAGCCCCCAGGCCTTTCTCTGGATGACAGCTCACCTCCTCGTAGAATGTGATCAGATTGGTCTGGCAAGAACGATCCTTAAAAAAACAACAGTCGATTACTACTTATGATACTGTTTGTCAGGACAATTCCTGGATCCCTTATCATTCCCTCCAATAGTTTACATACTATTGATGTTAGACTGACAGCCCTGTAGTTCCCAGGTATAGATCTCAGCCCATTCTTGAATATTGGGACCATGTTTGCTTTTCACCAATCAGCTGATACCATTCCAGCCAGTAAGCGGTCCTTAAAGATTAGGAATAACGGCCTGGCTATAACCTGGCCAAGTTCTCTGAGAACTCTTGGGTGCAAGTCATCCGGTCAGGGGGGGTGGGGGGATTTGTTCACATGAAGTTTTTCTGATTGCGTTAATGCAGAACAAAAAAACCTAATAAGAGGTGTTTTGGGGGCAATCCTCCCCTTAAGCGCCATCCTCGGCAGGCTCCTCCCTACACTCTCTTTCTGAATGACACCTGGGTCATCCTTCCCGCTTCCTGCCAGCCCAGGGTGTCATGGACCCGCCCCCCTGGGTATGTCAACACATTGTACAGAATTGTGCTCATCGGCCAGTAGAAGGATCTAGCAGGATCAGCCAATGAGAAATGTGCCGCTGTTGCCATCCCTACCGTAATAAAAATGGACGCGGGTGTAGAAGACGGTGGTTTGTAAATTTCACTGAATACTATTGCTAGGGGGGTGGGGGTGGGGGGGTTGGGATGACAAAGTTCTGCTGTGACCCACAATACAAAAAAAGGTCACCAATGAGCCACTCCTCCTAGGCTCTCCCAGCATTTAGCCCCTCCCCCAGCTCTGGTAGGCTTGGCTAGCTGTAAAGAGTTCTGAGCTGAACGCCACCATTACTTCTATTATCTGAGCACTACAGTATTCCCTGCAGCAGAAGGTGCGCCATCACAAGGGGGGCGGGGACACGTTCCTCATTGGTGATCCTGCCAGATCCGCCTCTTAATTAAAGTCAGATGGAAGCCGATCAATGTAATCATATTGGCCCCACAGACCAAACAATAAAAGATCCAGAGAATTAATCAATTACCCAACCAGCATTCAACCCCCTCCACCATAAAGGGTCCCCATATCACCACTACACACCTCCAGGGGTCCCCATCCCCTCCCCAAGGGCCCACCTCCGCTGCACACCCCCAAATCTGCTGCATGCCCAAGGGTCCTCACCTCCACTGCACGCCTCCAAAAAGGGTCCCCATCACCTCCCCACCTCCGTTGTACACACCCCCAACTATCCCTATCCCCTTCCCCCAAATCAACGCTGGACGCTCCCAAGGGCCCACATCACCACTTCACTCCACCAAGGGTCACCGTGTCACAGCTACACGCGGCCCTCCCCAAGGGTCACCGTGTCACAGCTACACGCGGCCCTCCCCAAGGGTCACCATCCCTGCTGCATACCCTCGAGGGTCCACATCCCCTCTGCGTGCCTCCAAAAGGATCAACAGCCCCTCCCCAAAGATCCCTACATTCGTTGCAGGCCTCCAAGGGTCCCCATCCGCCTGCACGCCCCCAAGGGTTCCCACCTCCACTGCATGCCTCCAAGTGTCCCTATCCCCTCTCCAAGGGTTTCCACCTCAGTGGGTCCCTATCCCCTCCCCAGGGGTCCCCATCTCCGCTGCACGTCTCCAAGTGTATACATCCCCTCCCCAGGGGTCCCCATCTCCGCTGCACGTCTCCAAGTGTCCCCATCCCCTGCTCTAGGGCTCCCATCTCTGCTGTACACCTCCAAGGGTCCCCATCCCCACCCCAAGGGGCCATATCCTGCTGCACGCCTCCAAAAAGGTCCCCATCATCTCTGCTGCACGCCTACAAGTAGGGTTGTCCCGATACCACTTTTTTAGGACCGAGTACAAGTACCGATACTTTTTTCAAGTACTCGCCGATACCGATTACCGATACTTTTTTTCAAGTACTCGCCGATACCGATTACCGATACTTTTTTTTTGTCACGTGACAGTTTTTTTAATTTTTTTTTTTTAACAATGCTTTTTTTTTTCGGGGGGGGAACGGTGTCAGTGTGTTTTTTTTTTTTTTTTTTATTTACAATTTTTATTTTTTACAATAATATTTTTTTTATTCATTTTTGCAATATGTTTTTTTTTTTTGTTTTTTTTTAATCAGCCCTGTTGGGGGGCTTTGGTGAGATATCAGGGGTCTTAACAGACCTCTGATATCTCCCCCTTGAGACAGAGAAATAGACTGAGGATAGAGATTCCCCAGTCCCTTTCTCTGCAGCGTCAGCTGCACTGAGAATGAATGGAGAGAACACAGCAGCTTCTCTCCATTCATAAACTGACACATTGTAATCACAGGAGATTACAATGTTTCAGTTATGTGAATGGACAGAGTCAGCTGACTCTCTCCATACACACAGCGGAGAGACAGCAGAATGGAGGAACGGAACGGAGGGGGACAGAGAAGGAGAGGGGGACAGAGGAACGGAGGAACGGAGGGGGACAGAGGAACGGAGGAATGGAACGGAGGGGGACAGAGAAGGAGAGGGAGACAGAGGAACGGAACGGAGGGGGACAGAGGAACGGAACGGAGGGGGACAGAGGAACGGAATGGAGGGGGACAGAGAAGGAGACAGAGGAACGGAGTTGGCATGGAGGAGGATGCAGTGACAGTCAGCGGTGATCGCGTGTGGGGAAGTTACAAGCACTGATCACCGCTGTATGTCACTGAAAGCTGCGGGGGGGAAGCTTGTAACTCCCCCACACGCCGATCACCGCTGACTGTCATAGTATCGGCGGAAGCATCGGGAGCATTTGCCCGAGTACAAGTACTTGGGCAAATGCTCGGTATCGGTGCCGATACCGATACTAGTATCGGTATCGGAACAACCCTACCTACAAGGGTCCCCATCTCCACTGTAGCATGCCCCAAGTGTCCCCCTCCCATATCTGCTGCACACCAGACAGAAATGTTTCCCCCAAGGAATTGTCTGCACACCATCTACTGGGTGCACCCCTGCAGCGTTGAGGCTCCTCCTCTTTCCAACACATAGGACAGCCCACCAAAGAGGTGTTCTTGGGATGGGGAGGGATTACCACACTCAAGGCAGGCAAGTACATTGGTGGCAGAAGGGGTTCTGGGGGCCCAGCAACAAACGACACAACCATCTTCCAGCTCTGGGACTTGGCCAGGCGGCCGTTCCTTCACCATTCATAACAAACAGTCTGTTCCAACCAAGCAGTGACCGCCTACCGATCATGTCAGCCCCTCCCCCGCAGAGCAGCCAATGTGACACAGTGACACCGGGGGACTTTATAAATAATACCTTTTTATTTAGACATTCATACACAGCAAAGCCTTCCCATTCACCTCCCTTCATCGCCCTCCCCATGCCCTCGGCCCTTCCCCCGCGTCCCTTCCCCCGGCAGCACCCAGTTATTATCGTGCAGTCCCAGCTGACATCCGGGCGCGGCTCTGTCTGCCCGGCGGCAGCACATCCAGTAGGAGCGCCCGTAGGGCAGGTCGTGGTGGTAAGGCTTGGGGTGCCACCGGCACATGGACACGTCTCCACGCTTGTAAATCCGTTTGCACTGTTTGCAGGGATCGTCGCGGTAGAGGGGATCCTGACTCCAGCGCGAGTCGCACGGCCGCACCCCATAGTCCTCTATTAGCGCCCGGAAGCGCCGGCACGTACATTTCATGGCGGCCAAGGACTGCGTGGTCAAGTAGGTGAAGATGGCCAGGTGAACGTGGTCAGGCAAGGACGGGAGGTAAAGCCGCGGCTGGAGAAGGCGCTGGACCTGGAAACGGATCTCCAGAAAGTCATGGGAGACGTGGCGGTAGAGGCGGCAGAGGGGAGGAGCCGGTGGCGGGGGAGGGGGAGGCGGGGGTGGAACAGAAGACAGGTGGGGGAAGAAGAGTTCTCCTGGAAGTGGTTCCGTCTCCCCGGCTTCTCCTCCATAAAACACGCAGCGGTCCACCGCGCCGGTGAGCACCAAGTCCACGTGGAAGCCAGAATCTGAGACGGCCCCCTGGGCTTCCTCCTCCTCCTCCCCTTGCTGGGACTCCATCTTCTCCAGCAGGACGCAGACGCGGTGCGGCTCCGGGCTCAGCAACTGATACAAGTCACATGTGATGGGATCTCCGGGCCTCTCCGCCACCCGAAAGGCGATGCGCACCTCACGCTCCGCGTGCTCCGCTTCGTACTGCGCCACGGCTTCCGCCACGCTGCGACAACGGCTTTCTTCACCGTCTTCTGAGGAGGTCACCAGGACCAGCGGAGGTCTCGGGGGAGAAGCTTCCATGTCACGGCTTTCCGCCCGTGCCACCATCTCCGCCACAGAGGGTGGAGCTTCCGGGTCCAGAGCGTGCCGTCGCCTCTTCGCCCTGGAGCTGCCGCCGGCGGTCCACCTTCCCTTCACCTTTGGGCCCCCGGGACGCTGCGCGGCGCCACTGCCGGCACACTGGTAGGCCACAAAGAAGGCCACCTTCTCCTTGGTGTTCCCGGGTTTGATGACGTACCAGGTGTCCAGCAAGACACGGTCGTCTCCACTCCGCGCACACTCCGGGGTGTCGTGGGGCCCCAGTCTTTCCTCGGCCGAATTCGCCGACATGCCGTCATCGCTGGACGCCCCCTTTGGGCTGGAGGGGCAGTTTGCAGAAAATGTGCCAAAGGGCCGCGGGCTCCAGAGGTGGACGGGGGAGGGAACCCGAGGATCCATGCCTAGTCGGTGTCCTCAGGTCTGAACATCCAGAGATCTGCGGAGAGAACAGGAGACGGGTTAAGAGGAGTAGAATGACGGCGATGTACGGGGGAGGGGAAGGTTACTGTACATAATATGTTGGATAGACGTGATGGGGGAGGGATCAGGTGTAGAACAATGGCGGCAACATATGGAGACAGTAACGGGATCGGAGGATCACATAACAGATCAGATGTACAATACAGAATGACGACCTACAGATAATACCACCCCCCCCCCCCCCCCCGTACAATACCAACACAGCGGCCACTTAACGTCCCCAACCCAGATATCACCCCCATATCCCATCCCCCCTCCAATACAATAGATAGGTCCTATACCAACCCCCCCCCCCCCGCCCCCATCAACATACTGACATCACCACACATGGTAAAAGGATCCTCCAAACTGCCACCAAATCATCCCTAATGGATCTTATATACCCCTCCCCCTCAGACCCCTCTATATACACACAGTCCCTTCATATCCCCATACAGTACTTGTCCCCTACATCCTTCAGGGGCCCTCTCCCCCTATAGGGCCCCTCACTCTCATATACTCCCCTTAGGACCCTTTTTCTCCCATAGGGCCCCATAACTCCATTTTATACCACTCAGTGCCCCTCCTTCACCCTATATACCCCTCAAAGGACCCCTCCCCTTCCATAGGGACCCTCAGACCCCTATGCATAACTCCTATAGGGCCCCTAGGGTCCAATAAAGGATATATAGAGGGTAAGGGACCCTGTGGAAGGAGATGGGCCCTATGAGGAGTATATAGGGCTGCTCCAACATCTATACCAGTCATTGAGCTTGTCTCCTTCCAAAGGGCCCCCAATATAACCCCCCCCGCAGTGCCCTTTCCCACTTATATACCCCCCAAAGGGCCCCTCTCCCCCTATATACTCCCCATAGAGCCCATCTCCCCCCTATATGCACCCCCATCAGGCCCCTCTCCCCCTATATGCACCCCCATTGGGCCCCTCTCCCCATATATACCCCCCATCGGGCCCCTCTCCCCCTATATACCTCCCATCGGGCCCCTCTCCCCCTATATACCTCCCATCGGGCCCCTCTCCCCCTATATACCCCCCATTGGGCCCCTATATACACCCCATAGGGCCCCTCTCCCCCTATATACCTCCCATCGGGCCCCTCTCCCCCTATATACCCCCCATCGGGCCCCTATATACACCCCATAGGGCCCCTATATACACCCCATAGGGCCCCTCTCCCCTTTTAAACCCTCCACAGGGCCCCTCTCCCCCTATATACACCCCATAGGGCTCCTCTCCTCCCTATATACACCCCATAGGGCCCCTCTCCTCCCTATATACACCCCATAGGGCCCCTATATACACCCCATAGGGCCCCTATATACACCCCCATAGGGCTCCTCTCCCCTATAAAGCCCCCCATAGGACCCCTATATACATCCCATAGGGCCTCTCTCCTCCTATATACACCCCATAGGGCCCCTCTCCCCCTATATACACCCGATAGGGCCCCTATATACATCCCATAGGGCCCCTCTCCTCCTATATACACCCCCCATAGGGCCCCTCTCCTACTCCTATACACCCCCCATAGGGCCCCACTCCTACTCCTATATACACCCCATAGGGCCACTCTCCTCCTCCTATATACACCCCATAGGGCCCCTCTCCTCCTATATACACCCCATAGGGCCCCTCTCCTCCTATATACACCCCATAGGGCCCCTCTCCTCCTATATACACCCCATAGGGCCCCTCTCCTCCTATATACACCCCATAGGGCCCCTCTCCTCCTATACACACACCCCATAGGGCCCCTCTCCTCCTATACACACACCCCATAGGGCCCCTCTCCCCCTATACACACACCCCATAGGGCCCCTCTCCCCCTATACACCCCCCCCATAGGGCTCCTCTCCCCCTATATACTCCCCATAGGGCCCCTCTCCCCCTATATACTCCCCATAGGGCCCCTCTCCCCCTATATACTCCCCATAGGGCCCCTCTCCCCCTATACACACACCCCATAGGGCCCCTCTCCCCCTATACACACCCCATAGGGCCCCTCTCCCCCTATACACACCCCATAGGGCCCCTCTCCCCCTATACACACCCCATAGGGCCCCTCTCCACCTATATACACCCCATAGGGCCCCTCTCCTCCTATATACACACCCCATAGGGCCCCTCTCCTCCTATATACACCCCATAGGGCCCCTCTCCCCTTATATACACACCCCATAGGGCCCCTCTCCTCCTATATACACACCCCATAGGGCCCATCTCCTCCTATATACACCCCATAGGGCCCCTCGCCCCCTATAAACACCCCATAGGGCCCCTCTCCCCTTATATACACCCCATAACGCCTTATATTTACCCTTTTAGGACCCTTCTCCTCCTATGTAATCCTGTAGGGCCCCCAGGGGCCCCTGGTTCTCCTCACCGGCTCCGGGTTTTGCTCTCAGGCCGGGACCTGTCACTGGGGGAGGGGAGTCACCTGACCTCTTAAAGGGACAGTCCTCTCCGGCTCCCACGCTGAGCTCTGGTGACGGACAGCAGCGGGAGGGGCCGCCAGCCAATCAGGAGGCGAGATTGCGGCCATGTCCTTATATGGAAAGTCCCGGGCCGGGCAGGGAGCGTCTGACAAGAGCGGAATCCAAGAGAAGCGCAGAGACGATCCCTAACCAGAGAGAGCGAGACACACCACGTGACCCCTGAGAGGGGCACAGCAGCCAATCAGATTCTCTCCATTATATTGGGGTGATCTGGGGAGATGCTGATTGGTCAGTTTGACAACACAGACAGTTCTGTAGAAGATGAACAGAAGTGAGTGCAGAGAGGCCATGAAAATGCCATACAGAACCATCGCGTCCCGTACAGAACCATCGCGTCCCGTACAGAACCATCCCGTCCCGTACAGAACCGTCCCGTACAGAACCATCGCGTCCCGTACAGAACCATCGCGTCCCGTACAGAACCATCCCGACCCGTACAGAACCATCGCATCCCGTACAGAACCATTGCGTCCCGTACAGAGCCATCGCGTCCCGTACAGAGCCATCGCGTCCCGTACAGAACCATCGCGTCCCGTACAGAGCCATCGCGTCCCGTACAGAACCATCGCGTCCCGTACAGAACCATCGCGTCCCGTACAGAACCATCGCATCTCGTACAGAACCATCGCGTCCCGTACAGAACCATCGCGTCCCGTACAGAACCATCGCGTCCCGTACAGAACCATCGCGTCCCGTACAGAACCATCGCGTCCCGTACAGAACCATCGCGTCCCGTACAGAACCATCGCGTCCCGTACAGAACCATCGCTTCCCGTACAGAACCATCGCTTCCCGTACAGAACCATCGCGTCCCGTACAGAACCATCCCGTCCCGTACAGAACCATCGCGTCCCGTACAGAACCATCGCGTCCCGTACAGAACCATCGCGTCCCGTACAAAACCATCGCGTCCCGTACAGAACCATCGCGTCCCGTACAGAACCATCGCGTCCCGTACAGAACCATCGCGTCCCGTACAGAACCATCGCGTCCCGTACAGAACCATCGCGTCCCGTACAGAACCATCGCGTCCCGTACAGAACCATCGCTTCCCGTACAGAACCATCGCGTCCCGTACAGAACCATCCCGTCCCGTACAGAACCATCGCGTCCCGTACAGAACCATCGCGTCCCTTACAGAACCATCGCGTCCCGTACAGATCCATCGCGTCCCGTACAGAACCATCGCGTCCCGTACAGAACCATCGCGTCCCGTACAGAACCATCGCGTCCCGTACAGAACCATCGCGTCCCGTACAGAACCATCGCGTCCCGTACAGAACCATCGCGTCCCGTACAGAACCATCGCGTCCCGTAGAGAACCATCGCGTCCCGTACAGAACCATCGCGTCCCGTACAGAACCATCGCGTCCCGTACAGAACCATCGCGTCCCGTACAGAACCATCGCGTCCCGTACAGAACCATCGCTTCCCGTACAGAACCATCGCGTCCCGTACAGAACCATCGCGTCCCGTACAGAACCATCGCGTCCCGTACAGAGCCATCGCGTCCCGTACAGAACCATCGCGTCCCGTACAGAACCATTGCTTCCCGTCATGAACCATCGCGTCCCGTACAGAACCATCGCGTCCCGTACAGAACCATCGCGTCCCGTACAGAACCATCGCTTCCCGTACAGAACCATCGCGTCCCGTACAGAACCATCCCGTCCCGTACAGAACCATCGCGTCCCGTACAGAACCATCGCGTCCCTTACAGAACCATCGCGTCCCGTACAGATCCATCGCGTCCCGTACAGAACCATCGCGTCCCGTACAGAACCATCGCGTCCCGTACAGAACCATCGCGTCCCGTACAGAACCATCGCGTCCCGTACAGAACCATCGCGTCCCGTACAGAACCATCGCGTCCCGTACAGAACCATCGCGTCCCGTAGAGAACCATCGCGTCCCGTACAGAACCATCGCGTCCCGTACAGAGCCATCGCGTGCCGTACAGAACCATCGCGTGCCGTACAGAACCATCGCGTCCCGTACAGAACCATCGCGTCCCGTAGAGAACCATCGCGTCCCGTAGAGAACCATCGTGTCCCGTACAGAACCATCGCGTCCCGTACAGAACCATCGCGTCCCGTACAGAACCATCGCGTCCCGTACAGAGCCATCGCGTCCCGTACAGAACCATCGCGTGCCGTACAGAACCATCGCGTGCCGTACAGAACCATCGCGTCCCGTACAGAACCATCGCGTCCCGTACAGAGCCATCGCGTCCCGTACAGAACCATCGCGTCCCGTACAGAACCATCGCGTCCCGTACAGAACCATCGCGTCCCGTACAGAGCCATCGCGTCCCGTACAGAGCCATCGCGTCCCGTACAGAGCCATCGCGTCCCGTACAGAGCCATCGCGTCCCGTACAGAGCCATCGCGTCCCGTACAGAACCATCGCGTGCCGTACAGAACCATCGCGTCCCGTACAGAACCATCGCGTCCCGTAGAGAACCATCGCGTCCCGTAGAGAACCATCGCGTCCCGTAGAGAACCATCGTGTCCCGTACAGAACCATCGCGTCCCGTACAGAACCATCGCGTCCCGTACAGAACCATCGCGTCCCGTACAGAACCATCGCGTCCCGTACAGAACCATCGCGTCCCGTACAGAACCATCCCGACCTGTACAGAGCCATTGCGTCCCGTACAGAACCATCGCGTCCCGTACAGAACCATCGCGTCCCGTACAGAACCATCGCGTCCCGTACAGAATCATCGCGTCCCGTACAGAGCCATCGCGTGCCGTACAGAACCATCGCGTCCCGTACAGAGCCATCGCGTCCCGTACAGAACCATCGCGTGCCGTACAGAGCCATCGCGTGCCGTACAGAACCATCGCGTCCCGTACAGAGCCATCGCGTCCCGTACAGAACCATCGCGTCCCGTACAGAACCATCGCGTCCCGTACAGAACCATCCCGACCTGTACAGAGCCATTGCGTCCCGTACAGAACCATCGCGTCCCGTACAGAACCATCCCGACCCGTACAGAGCCATCGCGTCCCGTACAGAACCATCGCGTGCCGTACAGAGCCATCGCGTGCCGTACAGAACCATCGCGTCCCGTACAGAGCCATTCCGTCCCGTACAGAACCATCGCGTCCCGTACAGAACCATCGCGTCCCGTACAGAACCATCCCGACCTGTACAGAGCCATTGCGTCCCGTACAGAACCATCACGTCCCGTACAGAACCATCCCGACCCGTACAGAGCCATCGCGTGCCGTACAGAACCATCGCGTGCCGTACAGAGCCATCGCGTGCCGTACAGAACCATCGCGTCCCGTACAGAGCCATCGCGTGCCGTACAGAACCATCGCATGCCGTACAGAGCCATCACGTGCCGTACAGAACCATCGCGTCCCATACAGAGCCATCGCGTGCCGTACAGAACCATCGCGTCCCGTACAGAACCATCGCGTCCCGTACAGAACCATCCCGACCCGTACAGAACCATCGCATCCCGTACAGAACCATTGCGTCCCGTACAGAGCCATCGCGTCCCGTACAGAGCCATCGCGTCCCGTACAGAGCCATCGCGTCCCGTACAGAGCCATCGCGTCCCGTACAGAACCATCGTGTGCTGTACAGAGCCATCGCATCCCGTACAGAGCCATCGCGTGCCGTACAGAACCATCGCGTCCCATACAGAACCATCGTGTCCCGTACAGAACCATCGCGTGCCGTACAGAACCATCGCGTGCCGTACAGAGCCATCGCGTGCCGTACAGAGCCATCGCGTGCTGTACAGAACCATCGTGTCCCGTACAGAACCATCGCGTCCCGTACAGAACCATCGCGTCCCATACAGAACCATCGCGTGCCGTACAGAGCCATCGCGTGCCGTACAGAACCATCGCGTCCCATACAGAACCATCGCGTGCCGTACAGAGCCATCGCGTGCCGTACAGAACCATCGTGTCCCGTACAGAACCATCGCGTCCCGTACAGAACCATCGCATCCCGTACAGAACCATCGCGTCCCGTACAGAACCATCGCGTCCCGTACAGAACCATCCCGACCCGTACAGAGCCATTGCGTCCCGTACAGAACCATCGCGTCCCGTACAGAACCATCCCGACCCGTACAGAGCCATCGCGTCCCGTACAGAACCATCGCGTCCCGTACAGAACCATCGCGTCCCGTACAGAACCATCGCGTGCCGTACACAACCATCGCGTGCCGTACAGAACCATCGCGTCCCGTACAGAACCATCGCGTCCCGTACATAACCATCGCGTCCCGTACAGAACCATCGCGTCCCGTACAGAACCATCGCGTCCCGTACAGAGCCATCGCGTGCCGTACAGAACCATCGCGTCCCGTACAGAGCCATTGCGTGCCGTACAGAACCATCGCGTGCCGTACAGAGCCATCGCGTGCCGTACAGAACCATCGCGTCCCGTACAGAGCCATCGCGTCCCGTACAAAACCATCGCGTCCCGTACAGAACCATTGCGTCCCGTACAGAACCATCCCGACCTGTACAGAGCCATTGCGTCCCGTACAGAACCATCGCGTCCCGTACAGAACCATCCCGACCCGTACAGAGCCATCGCGTGCCGTACAGAACCATCGCGTGCCGTACAGAACCATCGCGTCCCGTACAGAGCCATCGCGTGCCGTACAGAACCATCGCATGCCGTACAGAGCCATCGCGTGCCGTACAGAACCATCGCGTCCCATACAGAGCCATCGCGTGCCGTACAGAACCATCGCGTCCCGTACAGAACCATCGCGTCCCGTACAGAACCATCCCGACCCGTAGAGAACCATCGCATCCCGTACAGAACCATTGCGTCCCGTACAGAGCCATCGCGTCCCGTACAGAGCCATCGCGTCCCGTACAGAGCCATCGCATCCCGTACAGAGCCATCGCGTCCCGTACAGAACCATCGTGTGCTGTACAGAGCCATCGCATCCCGTACAGAGCCATCGCGTGCCGTACAGAACCATCGCGTCCCATACAGAACCATCGTGTCCCGTACAGAACCATCGCGTGCCGTACAGAGCCATCGCGTGCCGTACAGAACCATCGCGTCCCGTACAGAACCATCGCGTCCCGTACAGAACCATCGCGTCCCGTACAGAACCATCGCGTCCCGTACAGGACCATCGCATCCCGTACAGAACCATCGCATCCCGTACAGAACCATCGCGTCCCGTACAGAACCATCGCGTCCTGTACAGAACCATCGCGTCCCGTACAGAACCATCGCATCCCGTACAGAACCATCGCGTCCCGTACAGGACCATCGCATCCCGTACAGAACCATCGCATCCCGTACAGAACCATCGGGTCCCGTACAGAACCATCGCATCCCGTACAGAACCATCGCGTCCCGTACAGGACCATCGCGTCCCGTACAGAACCATCGCGTCCCGTACAGAACCATCGCGTCCCGTACAGAACCACCGCGTCCCGAACAGAACCATCGCGTCCCGTACAGAACCATCGCATCCCGTACAGAGCCATCGCGTGCCGTACAGAACCATCGCGTCCCGTACAGAACCATCGCGTGCCGTACAGAACCATCGCGTGCCGTACAGAGCCATCGCGTGCCGTACAGAACCATCGCGTCCCGTACAGAACCATCGCGTCCCGTACAGAACCATCGCGTCCCGTACAGAACCATCGCGTCCCGTACAGAACCATCGCGTCCCGTACAGAGCCATCGCGTGCCGTACAGAACCATCGCGTCCCGTACAGAGCCATCGCGTGCCGTACAGAACCATCGCGTGCCGTACAGAGCCATCGCGTGGCGTACAGAACCATCGCGACCCGTACAGAGCCATCACGTGCCGTACAGAACCATCGCGTGCCGTACAGAGCCATCGCGTGCCGTACAGAACCATCGCGTCCCGTACAGAGCCATCGCGTGCCGTACAGAACCATCGCATGCCGTACAGAGCCATCGCGTGCCGTACAGAACCATCGCGTCCCATACAGAGCCATCGCGTGCCGTACAGAACCATCGCGTCCCGTACAGAACCATCGCGTCCCGTACAGAACCATCCCGACCCGTACAGAACCATCGCATCCCGTACAGAACCATTGCGTCCCGTACAGAGCCATCGCGTCCCGTACAGAGCCATCGCGTCCCGTACAGAGCCATCGCATCCCGTACAGAGCCATCGCGTCCCGTACAGAACCATCGTGTGCTGTACAGAGCCATCGCATCCCGTACAGAGCCATCGCGTGCCGTACAGAACCATCGCGTCCCATACAGAACCATCGTGTCCCGTACAGAACCATCGCGTGCCGTACAGAGCCATCGCGTGCCGTACAGAACCATCGCGTCTCGTACAGAACCATCGCGTCCCGTACAGAACCATCGCGTGCCGTACAGAGCCATCGCGTGCCGTACAGAACCATCGCGT
Source organism: Lithobates septentrionalis (assembly GCA_037952835.1). NCBI lineage: Eukaryota > Metazoa > Chordata > Amphibia > Anura > Ranidae > Lithobates > Lithobates septentrionalis. The sequence continues at coordinate 126,717 of JBBDGP010003321.1, read as the reverse complement.
CTCGTACAGAACCATCGCGTCCCGTACAGAACCATCGCGTCCTGTACAGAACCATCGCGTCCCGTACAGAACCATCGCGTCCCGTACAGAACCATCGCGTCCCGTACAGAACCATCGCATCCCGTACAGAGCCATCGCGTGCCGTACAGAACCATCGTGTCCCGTACAGAGCCATCGCGTCCCGTACAGAACCATCGCGTGCCGTACAGAACCATCGCGTGCCGTACAGAGCCATCGCGTGCCGTACAGAACCATCGCGTCCCGTACAGAGCCATCGCGTCCCGTACAGAACCATCGCGTCCCGTACAGAACCATCCCGACCCGTACAGAGCCATTGCGTCCCGTACAGAACCATCGCATCCCGTACAGAACCATCCCGACCCGTACAGAGCCATCGCGTGCCGTACAGAACCATCGCGTGCCGTACAGAGCCATCGCGTGCCGTACAGAACCATCGCGTCCCGTACAGAGCCATCGCGTGCCGTACAGAACCATCGCATGCCGTACAGAGCCATCGCGTGCCGTACAGAACCATCGCGTCCCATACAGAGCCATCGCGTGCCGTACAGAACCATCGCGTCCCGTACAGAACCATCGCGTCCCGTACAGAACCATCCCGACCCGACGCGATGTCTCTGTACGGCATGCGATGGCTCTGTACGGGACGCGATGGCTCTGTACGGGACGCGATGGTTTTGTACGGGATGTGATGGTTCTGTACGGCACGGGATGGCTCTGTACGGGATGCGATGGTTCTGTACGAGATGCGATGGTTCTGTACGGGACGCGATGGTTCTGTACAGGACGCGATGGTTCTGTACGGGACGCGATGGCTCTGTACGGGACGCGATGGCTCTGTACGGGATGCAATGGTTCTGTACGGGATGCGATGGTTCTGTACGGGATGCGATGGTTCTGTACGGGACGCGATGGTTCTGTACGGCACGCAATGGTTCTGTACGGGATGCGATGGTTCTGTACGGGACGCGATGGTTCTGTACGGGACGCGATGGTTCTGTACGGGACGCGATGGTTCTGTACAGGACGCAATGGTTCTGTACGGGACGCGTCCCGTACAGAACCATCGCATCCCGTACAGAGCCATCGCGTGCCGTACAGAACCATCGCGTCCCGTACAGAGCCATCGCGTCCCGTACAGAGCCATCGCGTCCCGTACAGAACCATTGCGTCCCGTACAGAACCATTGCGTCCTGTACAGAACCATCGCGTCCCGTACAGAACCATCGCGTCCCGTACAGAACCATCGCGTCCCGTACAGAGCCATCGCGTGCCGTACAGAACCATCGCGTCCCGTACAGAACCACCGCGTGCCGTACAGAACCATTGCGTCCCGTACAGAGCCATCGCGTGCCGTACAGAACCATCGCATCCCGTACAGAACCATCGCATCCCGTACAGAACCATTGCATCCCGTACAGAGCCATCGCGTCCCGTACAGAGCCATCGCGTCCCGTACAGAACCATCGCGTCCCGTACAGAACCATCGCGTCCCGTACAGAACCATCGCATCTCGCACAGAACCATCGCATCCCGTACAGAGCCATCCCGTGCCGTACAGAACCATCGCATCCCGTACAAAACCATCGCGTCCCGTACAGAGCCATCGCGTCCCGTACAGAGCCATCGCATGCCGTACAGAGACATCGCGTCCCGCACAGAACCATCGCGTGCCGTACAGAACGATCGCGTGCCGTACAGAACCATTGCGTCCCGTACAGAGTCATCGCGTCCCGTACAGAGTCATCGCGTCCCGTACAGAACCATCGCGTCCCGTACAGAGCCATCGCGTGCCGTACAGAACCATCGCGTCCCGTACAGAGCCATCGCGTCCCGTACAGAGCCATCGCGTCCCGTACAGAACCATCGCGTCCCGTACAGAACCATCGCGTCCCGTACAGAGCCATCGCGTGCCGTACAGAACCATCGCGTGCCGTACAGAGCCATTGCGTGCCTTACAGAACCATCGCGTCCCGTACAGAGCCATCGCGTCCCGTACAGAACCATTGCGTCCCGTACAGAACCATTGCGTCCCGTACGGAACCATTGCGTCCCGTACAGAACCATCCCGACCCGTACAGAACCATCGCGTCCCGTACAGAACCATCGCGTCCCGTACAGAACCATCGTGTCCCGTACAGAGCCATCGCGTCCCGTACAGAGCCATCGCGTCCCATACAGAACCATCGCGTCCCGTACAGAACCATCGCGTGCCGTACAGAGCCATCGCGTGCCGTACAGAACCATCGCGTCCCATACAGAACCATCGCGTGCCGTACAGAGCCATCGCGTGCCGCACAGAACCATCGTGTCCCGTACAGAACCATCGCGTCCCGTACAGAACCATCGCGTCCCGTACAGAACCATCCCGACCTGTACAGAGCCATTGTGTCCCGTACAGTACCATCGCGTCCCGTACAGAACCATCCTGACCCGTACAGAGCCATCGCGTCCCGTACAGAGCCATCGCGTCCCGTACAGAGCCATCGCGTCCCGTACAGAACCATTGCGTCCCGTACAGAACCATCGCGTGCCGTACAGAGCCATCGCGTGCCGTACAGAACCATCGCGTCCCATACAGAACCATTGCGTGCCGTACAGAGCCATCGCGTGCCGTACAGAACCATCGTGTCCCGTACAGAACCATCGTGTCCCGTACAGAACCATCACGTCCCGTACAGAACCATCCCGACCTGTACAGAGCCATTGCGTCCCGTACAGAACCATCGCGTCCCGTACAGAACCATCCCGACCTGTACAGAGCCATCGCGTCCCGTACAGAGCCATCGCGTCCCGTACAGAGCCATCGCGTCCCGTACAGAGCCATCGCGTCCCACACAGAACCATCGCGTCCCGTACAGAACCATCGCGTGCCGTACAGAGCCATCACGTGCCGTACAGAACCATTGCGTCCCATACAGAACCATTGCATGCCGTACAGAGCCATCGCGTGCCGTACAGAAACATCGTGTCCCGTACAGAACCATCGAGTCCCGTACAGAACCATCGCGTCCCGTACAGAACCATCCCGACCTGTACAGAGCCATTGCGTCCCGTACAGAACCATCGCGTCCCGTACAGAACCATCCCGACCCGTACAGAGCCATCGCGTCCCGTACAGAGCCATCGCGTCCCGTACAGAGCAATCGCGTCCCATACAGAACCATTGCGTCCCGTACAGAACCATCGCGTGTCGTACAGAGCCATCGCGTGCCGTACAGTACCATCGCGTCCCATACAGAACCATTGCGTGCCGTACAGAGCCATCGCGTGCCGTACAGAACCATCGTGTCCCGTACAGAACCATCGTGTCCCGTACAGAACCATCGCGTCCCGTACAGAACCATCCCGACCTGTACAGAGCCATTGCGTCCCGTACAGAACCATCGCGTCCCGTACAGAACCATCCCGACCCGTACAGAGCCATCGCGTCCCGTACAGAACCATCGCGTCCCGTACAGAACCATCGCGTCCCGTACAGAACCATCGCGTGCCGTACACAACCATCGCGTCCCGTACAGAACCATCGCGTCCCGTACAGAACCATCGCGTCCCGTACAGAACCATTGCGTCCCGTACAGAACCATCGCGTCCCGTACAGAACCATCGCGTCCCGTACAGAACCATTGCGTCCCGTACAGAACCATCGCGTCCCGTACAGAACCATCGCGTCCAAACCATCGCATGCCGTACAGAACCATCGCGTTCCGCACAGAACCATCGCGTCCCGTACAGAACCATCGCGTCTCGTACAGAACCATCGCGTCCCGTACAGAACCATCGCGTCCCGTACAGAACCATCGCGTGCCGTACAGAACCATCGCGTGCCGTACAGAACCATCGCGTGCCGTACAGAACCATTGCGTGCCGTACAGAACCATCGCATCCCGTACAGAACCATCGCGTCCCGTACAGAACCATTGCGTCCCGTACAGAACCATCGCGTCCCGTACAGAACCATTGCGTCCCGTACAGAACCATTGTGTCCCGTACAGAACCATTGCGTCCTGTACAGAACCATCGCGTCCCATACAGAGCCATCGCGTCCCCTACAGAACCATCGCGTCCCGTACAGAACCATCGCATCCCGTACAGAGCCATCGCGTCCCATACAGAACCATCTCGCCCCATACAGAACCATCGCGTCCCGTACAGAACCATCGTGTCCTGTACAGAACTATCGCGTCCCGTACAGAGCCATCGCGTCCCGTACAGAACCATCGCGTCCCATACAGAACCATCGCGTCCCGTACAGAGCCATCGCGTCCCGTACAGAACCATTGCATCCCGTACAGAACCATCGCGTCCCGTACAGAACCATCCCGTGCCGTACAGAACCATCGCGTGCCGTACAGAACCATCGCGTCCCGTACAGAACCATCGCGTCCCGTACAGAACCATCGCGTCCCGTACAGAACCATCGCGTCCCGTACAGAGCCATCGCGTGTCGTACAGAACCATCGCATCCCGTACAGAACCATCGCATCCCGTACAGAACCATCGCATCCGTACAGAGCCATCGCGTCCCGTACAGAGCCATCGCGTCCCGTACAGAACCATCGCGTCCCGTACAGAACCATCGCGTCCCGTACAGAACCATCGCATCTCGTACAGAACCATTGCATCCCGTACAGAGCCATCGCGTGCCGTACAGAACCATCGCATCCCGTACAAAACCATCGCGTCCCGTACAGAGCCATCGCGTCCCGTACAGAGCCATCGCATGCCGTACAGAGACATCGCGTCCCGCACAGAACCATCGCGTGCCGTACAGAACGATCGCGTGCCGTACAGAGCCATTGCATCCCGTACAGAGTCATCGCGTCCCGTACAGAACCATCGCGTCCCGTACAGAGCCATCGCGTGCCGTACAGAACCATCGCGTCCCGTACAGAGCCATCGCGTCCCGTACAGAACCATCGCGTCCCGTACAGAACCATCGCGTCCCGTACAGAACCATCGCGTCCCGTACAGAGCCATCGCGTGCCGTACAGAACCATCGCGTGCCGTACAGAGCCATTGCGTGCCTTACAGAACCATCGCGTCCCGTACAGAGCCATCGCGTCCCGTACAGAACCATCACGTCCTGTACAGAACCATTGCGTCCCGTACAGAACCATTGCGTCCCGTACAGAACCATCCCGACCCGTACAGAACCATTGCGTCCCGTACAGAACCATCGCGTCCCGTACAGAACCATCGTGTCCCGTACAGAGCCATCGCGTCCCGTACAGAGCCATCGCGTCCCATACAGAACCATCGCGTCCCGTACAGAACCATCGCTGCCGTACAGAGCCATCGCGTGCCGTACAGAACCATCGCGTCCCATACAGAACCATCGCGTGCCGTACAGAGCCATCGCGTGCCGTACAGAACCATCGTGTCCCGTACAGAACCATCGCGTACCGTACAGAACCATCGCGTCCCGTACAGAACCATCCCGACCTGTACAGAGCCATTGCGTCCCGTACAGAACCATCCCGACCCGTACAGAGCCATCGCGTCCCGTACAGAGCCATCGCGTCCCGTACAGAGCCATCGCGTCCCATACAGAACCATTGCGTCCCGTACAGAACCATCGCGTGCCGTACAGAGCCATCGCGTGCCGTACAGAACCATCGCGTCCCATACAGAACCATTGCGTGCCGTACAGAGCCATCGCGTGCCGTACAGAACCATCGTGTCCCGTACAGAACCATCGTGTCCCGTACAGAACCATCGCGTCCCGTACAGAACCATCCCGACCTGTACAGAGCCATCCCGACCTGTACAGAGCCATTGCGTCCCGTACAGAACCATCGCGTCCCGTACAGAACCATCCCCAACCCGTACAGAGCCATCGCGTCCCGTACAGAACCATCGCGTCCCGTACAGAACCATCGCGTCCCGTACAGAACCATCGCGTGCCGTACACAACCATCGCGTGCCGTACAGAACCATTGCGTCCCGTACAGAACCATCGCGTCCCGTACAGAACCATCGCGTCCCGTACAAAACCATTGCGTCCCGTACAGAACCATCGCGTCCCGTACAGAACCATTGTGTCCCGTACAGAACCATCGCGTCCCGTACAGAATCATCGCGTCCAAACCATCGCGTGCCGTACAGAACCATCGCGTTCCGCACAGAACCATCGCGTCCCGTACAGAACCATCGCGTCTCGTACAGAACCATCGCGTCCCGTACAGAACCATCGCGTGCCGTACAGAACCATCGCGTGCCGTACAGAACCATTGCGTGCCGTACAGAACCATCGCATCCCGTACAGAACCATCGCGTCCCGTACAGAACCATTGCGTCCCATACAGAACCATCGCGTCCCGTACAGAACCATTGCGTCCCGTACAGAACCATCGCGTCCCGTACAGAAACATTGCGTCCTGTACAGAACCATCGCGTCCCGTACAGAGCCATCGCGTCCCCTACAGAACCATCGCGTCCCGTACAGAACCATCGCGTCCCGTACAGAGCCATCGCGTCCCATACAGAACCATCTCGTCCCATACAGAACCATCGCATCCCGTACAGAACCATCGTGTCCCGTACAGAACTATCGCGTCCCGTACAGAGCCATCGCGTCCCGTACAGAACCATCGCGTCCCATACAGAACCATCGCGTCCCGTACAGAGCCATCGCGTCCCGTACAGAACCATTGCATCCCGTACAGAACCATCGCGTCCCGTACAGAACCATCCCGTGCCATACAGAACCATCGCGTGCCGTACAGAACCATCGCGTCCCGTACAGAACCATCGCGTCCCGTACAGAACCATCGCGTCCCGTACAGAACCATTGCGTCCCGTACAGAGCCATCGCGTGTCGTACAGAACCATCGCGTCCCGTACAGAACCATCGCGTGCCGTACAGAAGTTTCGCGTGCCGTACAGAACCATTGCGTGCCGTACAGAACCATCGCATCCCGTACAGAACCATCGCGTCCCGTACAGAACCATTGCGTCCCGTACAGAACCATTGTGTCCCGTACAGAACCATCGCGTCCTGTACAGAACCATCGCGTCCCGTACAGAGCCATCCAGTCCCCTACAGAACCATCGCGTCCCGTACAGAACCATCGCGTCCCGTACAGAGCCATCCAGTCCCCTACAGAACCATCGCGTCCCGTACAGAACCATCGCGTCCCGTACAGAGCCATCGCGTCCCATACAGAACCATCGCATCCCGTACAGAACCATCGCGTCCCGTACAGAGCCATCACGTGTCGTACAGAACCATCGCGTCCCGTACAGAACCATCACATCCCGTACAGAACCATTGCGTGCCGTACAGAACCATCGCGTCCCGTACAAAGCCATCGCATCCCGTACAGAACCATCGCGTCCCATACAGAACCATCGCATCCCGTACAGAACCATCGCGTGCCGTACAGAACCATCGCGTCCCGTACAGAGCCATCGCGTGCCGTACAGAACCATCGCGTCCCATACAGAACCATCGCGTCCCGTACAGAACCATCGCGTCCCGTACAGAACCACGGCGTCCCGTACAGAACCATCGCGTCCCGTACAGAACCATCGCGTCCCGTACAGAGCCATCGCGTGTCGTACAGAACCATCGCGTCCCGTACAGAACCATCACATCCCGTACAGAACCATTGCGTGCCGTACAGAACCATCGCGTCCCGTACAAAGCCATCGCATCCCGTACAGAACCATCGCGTCCCATACAGAACCATCGCATCCCGTACAGAACCATCGCGTGCCGTACAGAGCCATCGCGTCCCGTACAGAGCCATCGCGTGCCGTACAGAACCATCGCGTCCCGTACAGAACCATCGCGTCCCGTACAGAACCATCGCGTCCCGTACAGAACCACGGCGTCCCGTACAGAACCATCGCGTCCCGTACAGAGCCATCGCGTCCCGTACAGAACCATCGCGTCCCGTACAGAACCATCGCGTCCCGTACAGAACCATCGCGTCCCCTACAGAACCATCGCGTCCCGTACAGAGCCATCGCGTCCCGTACAGAACCATCGCGTCCCCTACAGAACCATCGCGTCCCCTACAGAACCATCGCGTCCCGTACAGAACCATCGCGTCCCTTACAGAACCATCGCGTCCCGTACAGAACCATCACATCCCGTACAGAACCATTGCGTGCCGTACAGAACCATCGCGTCCCGTACAAAGCCATCGCATCCCGTACAGAACCATCGCGTCCCATACAGAACCATCGCATCCCGTACAGAACCATCGCGTGCCGTACAGAGCCATCGCGTCCCGTACAGAGCCATCGCGTGCCGTACAGAACCATCGCGTCCCGTACAGAACCATCGCGTCCCGTACAGAACCATCGCGTCCCGTACAGAACCACGGCGTCCCGTACAGAACCATCGCGTCCCGTACAGAGCCATCGCGTCCCGTACAGAACCATCGCGTCCCGTACAGAACCATCGCGTCCCGTACAGAACCATCGCGTCCCCTACAGAACCATCGCGTCCCGTACAGAGCCATCGCGTCCCGTACAGAACCATCGCGTCCCCTACAGAACCATCGCGTCCCCTACAGAACCATCGCGTCCCGTACAGAACCATCGCGTCCCTTACAGAACCATCGCGTCCTGTACAGAACCATCGCGTCCCGTACAGAGCCATTGCGTCCCGTACAGAACCATTGCGTGCCGTACATAACCATCGCGGCCCGTACAGAACCATTGCGTGCCGTACAGAACCATCGCATCCCGTACAGAACCATTGCGTCCTGTACAGAACCACCGCGTGCCGTACAGAACCATTGCGTCCCGTACAAAGCCATCGCGTGCCGTACAGAATCATCGCATCCCGTACAGAACCATCGCATCCCGTACAGAGCCATCGCGTCCCGTACAGAGCCATCGCGTCCCGTACAGAACCATCGCATCCCGTACAGAACTATCGCGTCCCGTACAGAACCATCGCATCTCGTACAGAACCATCGCATCCCGTACAGAGCCATCGCGTGCCGTACAGAACCATCGCATCCCGTACAAAACCATTGCGTCCCGTACAGAGCCATCGCGTCCCATACAGAGCCATCGCATGCCGTACAGAGCCATCGCGTCCCGTACAGAACCATCGCATCCCGTACAGAACCATCGCATCCCGTACAGAACCATTGCGCCCCGTACAAAACCATTGCGTCCCGTACAGAGCCATCGCGTCCCGTACAGAGCCATCGCATGCCGTACACAATCATCGCGTCCCACCATCGCGTCCCGTACAGAACCATCGCATGCCGTACAGAGCCATCGCGTCCCGTACAGAGCCATCGCATGCCGTACAGAACCATCACGTGTCGTACAGAACCATCGCGTCCCGTACAGTACCATCGTGGGCCATACAGAACCATCGCGGGCTGTACAGAACCATCGCGTGCCGCACAGAACCATCGCGTCCCGTACAGAACCATCGCATCCCGCACAGAGCCATCGCATCCCGTACAGAACCATCGCGTCCCGTACAGAACCATCGCATCCCATACAGAACCATCGCGTGCCGTACAGAACCATCGCGTCCCGTACAGAGCCATCGCGTGCCGTACAGAACCATCGCGTCCTGTACAGAACCATCGCGTCCCGTACAGAACCATTGCGTCCCGTACAGAGCCACGGCGTCCCAGACAGAACCCCCGCGTCTCGTACAGAACCATCGCGTCCCGTACAGAGCCATCGCGTCCCGTACAGAACCATCGCGTCCCGTACAGATCCATCGCCTCCCCTACAGAACCATCGCGTCCCCTACAGAACCATCGCGTCCCGTACAGAACCATCGCGTCCCGTACAGAACCATTGCGTCCCATACAGAACCATCGCGCCCCGTACAGAGCCATCGCGCCCCGTACAGAGCCATCGCGTCCCGTACAGAGCCATCGCGTCCCGTACAGAGCCATCGCGCCCCGTACAGAGCGATCGCGTCCCATACAGAACCATCGCATGCCGTACAGAACCATTGCGTCCTGTATAGAGCCATCGCGTCCCGTACAGAGCCATCGCGTCCCGTACAGAGCCATCGCGTCCCGTACAGAACCATCGCGTCCCGTAGAGAACCATCGCGTCCAGTACAGAGCCATCGCGTCCCGTACAGAACCATCGCGTCCCGTAGAGAACCATCGCGTCCCGTACAGAACCATCGCGTCCCGTACAGAACCATCGCGTCCCGTACAGAGCCATCGCGTCCCGTACAGAACCATCGCGTCCCGTACAGAACCATCGCATTCCGTACAGAACCATCGCGTGTCGTACAGAACCATTGCGTGTCGTACAGAGCCATCGCGTCCCGTACAGAACCATCGCTTCCCGTACAGAGCCATTGCGTTTCGTACAGAACCATTGCGTGCCGTACAGAGCCATCGCGTCCCGTACAGAACCATCGCGTCCCGTACAGAGCCATCGCGTCCCGTACAGAACCATCGCGTCCTGTACAGAACCATCGCATGCCGTACAGAACCATCGCGTCCCGTACAGAGCCATCGCGTCCCGTACAGAGCCATCGCGTTCCGTACAGAACCATCGCGTGTCGTAGAGAACCATTGCGTGTCGTACAGAGCCATCGCGTTCCGTACAGAGCCATTGCGTTCCGTACAGAACCATTGCGTGCCGTACAGAACCATCGCGTGTCGTACAGAACCATCGCGTCCCGTACAGAGCCATTGCGTCCCGTACAGAACCATTGCGTCCCGTACAGAACCATCGCGTGCCGTACAGAACCATCGCGTGCCGTACAGAACTATCGTGTCCCGTACAGAACCATTGCGTGCCATACAGAGCCATCGCGTCCCATTCAGAGCCTATCGCGTTCCGTACAGAACCATCGTGTGCCGTACAGAACCATCGCGTGCTGTACAGAGCCATTGCGTCCCGTACAGAGCCATCGCGTGCCGTACAGAACCATCGCGTTCCGTACAGAGCCATCTCGTGCCGTACTTCTTTGGGGACACATGTGGAAGACACATTGGGGGCAGATGAGGTGGACACATTGTCTTCCACATCTGTCCCCAATGTGTCTTCCACATCTGTCCCCAATGTGTCCACCTCATCTGTCCCCAATGTGTCTTCCACATCTGTCCCCAATGTGTCTTCCACATCTGTCCCCAATGTGTCCACCTCATCTGTCCCCAATGTGTCTTCCACCTGTGTCCCCAATGATGTGTCTTCCACATCTGTCCCCAATGTGTCCTCCACATCTGTCCCCAATGTGTCTTCCACATCTGTCCCCAATGTGTCCTCCACATCTGTCCCCAATGTGTCCTCCACATCTGTCCCCAATGTGTCCTCCACATCTGTCCCCAATGTGTCCTCCACATCTGTCCCCAATGTGCCCTTGTCATCGTCCCCCAATGTATCCTCCGCATCTTCCCCCAATGTACCCTTGTCATGTTCCCCCAATGTGTCCACTTCATCTTCCCCCAATGTGTTCTCCTCATCTGTCCCCAATGTGTCCTCCACATCTGTCCCCAATGTGTCTTCCACATTGGCCTCCAATGTGTCTTCCACATCTGTCCCCAATGTGTCCTCATCTTCCCCCAATGTATCCTCCGCATCTGCCCCCAATGTGTCCTCTATATCTGTCCCCAATGTGTCTTCCACATCTGTCCCCAATGTGTCCTTGTCATCTTCCCCCAGTGTGTCCTCCTCATCGGCCTCCAATGTGTCTTCCACATCTGTCCCCAATGTGTTCTCCACATCTGTCCCCAATGTGTCCTCATCTTCCCCCAATGTATCCTCCGCATCTGCCCCCAATGTGTCCTCTATATCTGTCCCCAATGTGTCTTCCACATCTGTCCCCAATGTGTCCTTGTCATCTTCCCCCAGTGTGTCCTCCTCATCGGCCTCCAATGTGTCTTCCACATCTGTCCCCAATGTGTCTTCCACATCTGTCCCCAATGTGCCCTTGTCATCTTCCCCCAAAGTGTCCACCTCATCTGTCCCCAATGCGTCCTCATAGGCCTCCAATGTGTCTTCCACATCTGCCCCAATGTGTCCTCCTCATCTGCCCCCAATGTGCCCTCGTCATCTTCCCCTAATGTGTCCACTTCATCTTCCCCCAAAGTGTTCTCCTCATCTGTCTCCAATGTGTCCTCCTCATCTGCCCTCAATGTGTCTTCCAAATCTGCCCCAAATGTGCCCCCATCATCTTCCTGCAATGTGTCCACTTCATCTTCCCTCAATGTGTTCTCCACATCTGTCCCCAATGTGTCTTCCACATCTGTCCCCAATGTGTTCTCCACATCTGTCCCCAATGTGTCTTCCACATCTGTCCCCAATGTGTCTTCCACATCTGTCCCCAATGTGTCCTCCACAACTGTCCCCAATGTGTCTTCCACATCTGTCCCAATGTGCCCTTGTCATCTTTCCCCAATGTGTCCACCTCATCTGTCCCCAATGTGTCCTCCACATCTGTCCCCAATGTGTCCTCCACATCTGTCCCCAATGTGTCCTCCACATCTGTCCCCAATGTGTCCTCCACATCTGTCCTCAATGTGTCCTCCACAACTGTCCCCAATGTGTCTTCCACATCTGTCCCCAATGTGTCCTCCACATCTGTCCCCAATGTGTCTTCCACATCTGTCCCAATGTGCCCTTGTCATCGTCCCCCAATGTGTCCACCTCATCTGTCCCCAATGTGTCCTCCACATCTGTCCCCAATGTGTCCTCCACATCTGTCCCCAATGTGTCCTCCACATCTGTCCCCAATGTGTCCTCCACATCTGTCCCCAATGTGTCCTCCACAACTGTCCCCAATGTGTCTTCCACATCTGTCCCCAATGTGTCTTCCACATCTGTCCCCAATGTGTCTTCCACATCTGTCCCCAATGTGTCCTCCACATCTGTCCCCAATGTGCCCTTGTCATCGTCCCCCAATGTATCCTCCGCATCTTCCCCCAATGTACCCTTGTCATGTTCCCCCAATGTGTCCACTTCATCTTCCCCCAATGTGTTCTCCTCATCTGTCCCCAATGTGTCCTCCACATCTGTCCCCAATGTGTCTTCCACATTGGCCTCCAATGTGTCTTCCACATCTGTCCCCAATGTGTCCTCATCTTCCCCCAATGTATCCTCCGCATCTGCCCCCAATGTGTCCTCTATATCTGTCCCCAATGTGTCTTCCACATCTGTCCCCAATGTGTCCTTGTCATCTTCCCCCAGTGTGTCCTCCTCATCGGCCTCCAATGTGTCTTCCACATCTGTCCCCAATGTGTTCTCCACATCTGTCCCCAATGTGTCCTCATCTTCCCCCAATGTATCCTCCGCATCTGCCCCCAATGTGTCCTCTATATCTGTCCCCAATGTGTCTTCCACATCTGTCCCCAATGTGTCCTTGTCATCTTCCCCCAGTGTGTCCTCCTCATCGGCCTCCAATGTGTCTTCCACATCTGTCCCCAATGTGTCTTCCACATCTGTCCCCAATGTGCCCTTGTCATCTTCCCCCAAAGTGTCCACCTCATCTGTCCCCAATGCGTCCTCATAGGCCTCCAATGTGTCTTCCACATCTGCCCCAATGTGTCCTCCTCATCTGCCCCCAATGTGCCCTCGTCATCTTCCCCTAATGTGTCCACTTCATCTTCCCCCAAAGTGTTCTCCTCATCTGTCTCCAATGTGTCCTCCTCATCTGCCCTCAATGTGTCTTCCAAATCTGCCCCAAATGTGCCCCCATCATCTTCCTGCAATGTGTCCACTTCATCTTCCCTCAATGTGTTCTCCACATCTGTCCCCAATGTGTCTTCCACATCTGTCCCCAATGTGTTCTCCACATCTGTCCCCAATGTGTCTTCCACATCTGTCCCCAATGTGTCTTCCACATCTGTCCCCAATGTGTCCTCCACAACTGTCCCCAATGTGTCTTCCACATCTGTCCCAATGTGCCCTTGTCATCTTTCCCCAATGTGTCCACCTCATCTGTCCCCAATGTGTCCTCCACATCTGTCCCCAATGTGTCCTCCACATCTGTCCCCAATGTGTCCTCCACATCTGTCCCCAATGTGTCCTCCACATCTGTCCTCAATGTGTCCTCCACAACTGTCCCCAATGTGTCTTCCACATCTGTCCCCAATGTGTCCTCCACATCTGTCCCCAATGTGTCTTCCACATCTGTCCCAATGTGCCCTTGTCATCTTTCCCCAATGTGTCCACCTCATCTGTCCCCAATGTGTCCTCCACATCTGTCCCCAATGTGTCCTCCACATCTGTCCCCAATGTGTCCTCCACATCTGTCCCCAATGTGTCCTCCACATCTGTCCCCAATGTGTCCTCCACAACTGTCCCCAATGTGTCTTCCACATCTGTCCCCAATGTGTCTTCCACATCTGTCCCCAATGTGTCTTCCACATCTGTCCCCAATGTGTCCTCCACATCTGTCCCCGATGTGTCTTCTACATGTGTCCCCAATGTTTCCTTGTCATCTTCCCCCAATGTATCCACCTCATCTGTCCCCAATGTGTCCTCCTCATCGGCCTCCAATGTGTCTTCCACATCTGTCCCCAATGTGTCCTCCACATCTGTCCCCAATGTGTCTTCCACATCTGTCCCCAATGTGTCCTCCACATCTGTCCCCGATGTGTCTTCTACATGTGTCCCCAATGTTTCCTTGTCATCTTCCCCCAATGTATCCACCTCATCTGTCCCCAATGTGTTCTCCTCATCGGCCTCCAATGTGTCTTCCACATCTGTCTCCAATGTGTCCTCCACATCTGCCCTCAATGTATTTTCCACATCTGTCTCCAATGTGTCCTCCACATCTGCCCCCCAATGTGCCCTCCTCATCTTCCCCCAATGTGTCCTCCACAACTGTCCCCAGTGTACCCTCCGCAGATCACCTTGGCAGTTCAGTCTTACAGTGTACCCTCTCTCTCTCCTCGCAGCTCTACATCTTGCTGCTCAGGGGTGTCCTGCTCTTATACCCCAACTATCCTGGACCCCACCCACAGCTGTCATATAAAGAGGCACTAACTCCACCCTCTACATCACCAAAGGAGGGGCAACAATTAAAGGGGACTGACATCTGCCAACATGCAGGAGTTTTCTTCTCGATTGTAGAAGAAAGGCGCTACAAGCGGCATCCATTATCCGGTGTGTGAGTTGCACTATGTTAGCCGCACTTTGCCACCATTATCCCGGGTCTATCTTATATAATTATATTATATCTGTCTGTGTATTTTCACTTCAAGAGTCTCTGTCATCTCGCTGCACCATATTTTGGATGTCTTATTGATGTAAGTTAAAGAACATAAGATTTATCACCTCCATCTGCACTGCATTATAATATACTGTATATTATTGTATGTAATCAGTAAGATCATCCTTTATCTGTAACACACCAACCTAGGCCGTGGCGCTGTAGATTAATGATGAGCTCCACACAGAACAGCTTGGGGTTCAGCACCCCTCCCCCCAGAGACTTCATGATGATCGCTATGAGGTTGGAGGATCCGGCGGGACATGTATCCACATATATCATATCCATCATTCCGCAAGGATTCGCCGGTTATCTCGTATAATGAAACATCGACAATTCCTCTAATTCTCCACCAAGCTGAACAAACACTTCTGGGAAATCTCTGATCTTACAGCCAGCGGGATGATTAGAGTGTCAGCCCTGCGGGACAGAACCGTAATCCCGGCAAAGGTCAGAGACCCGCTCTTCCAGCTGAGACCACACAATCAATATCCCCGCTCTGAGCCGGGCGGTCACATGACCAAAGAAAACATCCCGAGGAGAATCCTACTGAACGGGTGGGGGGGACCTCTGCCCGGGGCCCTCAGGTTTACTATGGGATATGATGTAGTTCTGGAGTCTGACCAAAGAATGATACTGCTTTTGCTTTATTTATAGTTGTGTCTTTTATTAAAAAATAATTACCCCCCCCCCCCAAAAATAATATTCATCAATGTAAATGCATCATCAGCCACATCATCCAGCAATGCAGATCCACATCGATCATGATGAACGACACCTGCTGATCACCATTTCCTTGTGGGCTCAGAATCTGCACCTCAGCCTCAGAAACTCCTCCAGAAATAACTGCAATTAAATACTCGGCAGGCTGGCTCCAACCACAGCGAGAGGAACAACAATCACATGTGGACATTGCACCCTCTCCTGGCTTCTCTGATGTAAAGCCAACAGATTATTGGCATTCATTAAAAAGGGGATTCACTCCAGAGATAAAACGGTAATGCTCCCACTTTACAAGACTCTGGTCCGGCCGCACCTGGAGTATACCTTCCAGTTCTGGGCAACAGTCCTCAGGAAGGATATTACTGGAGCTGGAGAAAGTCCAAAGAAGGGCATCAAAACTAATAAAGGGACTGGAGGACCTCAGCTATGGGGAAGGACTACAAGTATTGAACTTTTTCTCTCTGGAGAAGAGATGGGGATATGATTTCAATGTACAAATACTGTACTGGTGACCCCACAATAGGGATAAAACTTTTCTGCGTAAGGGAATTTAAAAAGACACACGGCCATTCACTAAAATTAGAAGAGAAGCGGTTTAACCTTAAACTACGTAGAGGGTTCTTTACTGTAAGAGTGGTTAGGATTCCACAGGCGGTGGTCTCAGCGGGGGCATCGATAATTTCAAAAAGCTATTAGATAGGCACCTTAACGACCACAACATACAGGGATATATAATGTAATACTGACATATAATCACACACATAGGTTGGACTTGATGGACTTGTGTCTTTTTTCAACCTCACCTACTATGTAACTATGTAATGATTGCCACGGTGACAAACTGCCCTCCCCATTGAAGAAGATTTGTCCAACATCGGCCTGATCTACCAAGGCCTGATGATACCAGAATCAGAACTACAACAGTGGAAGTGTGGATAAGCCAGGTGGAGGACCTACTGGTGGAACAATGACCCGCACCCATGTGACCTTCTGGTGGAGCGCTCCTCAATGACCTGCACCCATGCAACCTTCTGGTGGAACACTCCTCAATGAGCTGCACCCATGTGACCTTTTGGTGGAACACCCCTCAATGACCTGCACCCATTTGACCTTCTGGTGGAACACTCCTCAATGACCTGCACCCATGTGACCTTCTGGTGGAACACTCCTCAATGACCTGCACACATGTGACCTTCTGGTGGAACACTCCTCAATGACCTGCACACATGTGACCTTCTGGTGGAACACTCCTCAATGACCTGCACACATGTGACCTGCACCCATGTGACCTTCTGGTGGAACACTCCTCAACGACCTGCACCTATGCAACCTTCTGATGGAACACTCCTCAATGACCTGCACCCATGTGACCTTCTGGTGGAACACTCCTCAACGACCTGCACCCATGCAACCTTCTGATGGAACACTCCTCAATGACCTGCACCCATGTGACCTTCTGGTGGGACACTCCTCAATGACCTGCACCCATGTGACCTTCTGATGGAACACTCCTCAACGACCTGCACCCATGCAACCTTCTGATGGAACACTCCTCAATGACCTGCACCCATGTGACCTTCTGGTGGGACATTCCTCAATGACCTGCACCCATGTGACCTTCTGGTGGAACACTCCTCAATGACCTGCACCCATGTGACCTTCTGGTGGAACACTCCTCAATGACCTGCACCCATGTGACCTTCTGGTGGAACACTCCTCAATGACCTGCACCCATGTGACCTTCTGGTGGAACACTCCTCAATGACCTGCACCCATGTGACCTTCTGGTGGAACACTCCTCAATGACCTGCACCCATGTGACCTTCTGGTGGGACATTCCTCAATGACCTGCACCCATGTGACCTTCTGGTGGAACACTCCTCAATGTCAGGGCTGGGCTCCCTGCTCTCCCTTCTCAGTGCTGAGGTTGCTCAGCTGTCGGTTAATTGCCAGCACTCATCATTCCACAGTGGCTCACCTGGTGATCATTTCCTCATCAGTCCAGCCTACAACCAGCCCCTTCTGGCTATTTAAACTGCCTGGTTCATTCCTCCCGTGCCTTCGCCTTGGTCAAACAGTTCTGGAGACTCTCTGCTGTGTCCCTGTTGAAGACTTGCTTGGCTGACATCCCTTCTGGTTCCTGATCCTGTCTGCTGCCTCTGGCTTCCTGATTTACTGGCTTGTTCTGACTACCCGCTTTGGCTACCAAACCCTTGCTATGTTTTGACGACGTTTACTTATCTGTACCATTTGTACCATTATATTAAGAGGTGTGATTTTACTGCATTTTCTGTCTCTGTCTGATTCATGGTTCCTGACACTCAATGACCGGCACCCATGTGGGCTGGTGGAACACTCAATGACTTGCATCCATGTAACCGTCTGGTGGAACATTCCTTAATGACCTGCACCCATGTGACCTTCTGGTGAAATACTCCTCAACGACCTGCATTGATGTGACCTTATGGTGGAGTACTCCTCAATGACCTGCACCTATGCAACCTTCTGGTTGAACACTCCTCAATGCCCTTCACCCATGCAACCTTCTGGTGAAACACCCCTCAATGACCTGCACCCATGTGATCTTCTGGTGGAACACTCCTCAATGACCTGCACCCATGTGACCTTCTAATGAAACACTCCTCAACAACCTGTACCCATGTTACCTTCTGGTGGGACATTCCTCAATAACCAGCACCCATGTGACCTTTTGGTGGAACACTCCTCAATGACCGGCACCCATGTGACCTTCTGGTGGAACACTCCTCAATGACCTGCACCCATGTGACCTTCTGGTGGAATACTCCTCAACGGCCTGCACCCATGCAACCTTCTGGTGGAACACTCCTCAATGACCTGCACCCATGTGACCTTCTGGTGGAACACTCCTCAATGACCTGCACACATGTGACCTGCACCCATATGACCTTCTGGTGGAAAACTCCTCAATGACCTGCACCCATGTGACCTTCTGGTGGAACACTCCTCAACGAACTTGCACCCATGCGACCTTCTGATGGAACACTCCTCAATGACCTGCACCCATGTGACCTTCTGGTGGGACATTCCTCAATGACCAGCACCCATGTGACCTTCTGGTGGAACACTCCTCAATGACCTTCTGGCTATTTAAACTGCCTGGTTCATTCCTCCCGTGCCTTCGCCTTGGTCAAACATTTCTGGAGACTCATTGCTGTGTTCCTGTTGAAGACTTGCCTGGCTGAAGTCCCTTCTGCTTCCTGATCCTGTCTGCTGCCTCCGACTATGCTGATCTCTGGCTTCCTGATTTACTGGTTTGTTCTGACTATCTGCTTTGGCTACCGAACCCTGGCTATGTTTTGACTATGTTTACTCATCTGTACCATTTTTACCATTATATTAAAAAGTGTGATTTTACTGCATTTTCTGTCTCCGTCTGATTCAAGGTTCCTGACACTCAATGACCGGCACCCATGTGGCCTGGTGGAACACTCAATGACTTGCATCTATGTGACCTTCTGGTGGAACACCTCTCAATGTCCTGCAGTCATGTGACCTTCTGGTGGAACACTCCTCAATGACCTGCACCCATGTGACCTAGTGGAACAGTGCCTGACCTCACAAAAGCGCTTCTGGAAAAATGGTCAAACATTCCCATAGACACACTCCTAAACCTTGTGGACAGCCTTCCCAGAAGAGTTGAAGCTGTTATAGCTGCAAAGTGCGGACCAACTCAATATTGAACCCTCCGGACTAAGACTGGGATGCCATTCAAGTACATGTGTGTGTAAAGGCAGGCGTCCCAATACTTTTGACAATATAATGTATATGTCGATATCTTTGGCCCCTTTTGCACAGTTGTCATTAATTGGAATACATCCCATTTATTTCCTTTAGATCCAGAAGCCGGAGACCCGGCAATCGCGATCTCCATTCAGTGGGTTGATCGATTTAAATACATTGGCATCAATATAAATGAAAATGTACACAACTGTAGTGCAAGGAACACCATCCTTTGTTCTCCATCACCCGAAGGCGAGGTACCTCCTGCTCCTCTCTTCTATCAAATCTCAAAATGATATTCATCCCCAAATTTATAACCATTTTGTCACCCTGTTCTACCTCTGTAAGACAAGATAAACAAAGGTGTCACTTCATTTATCTGAGCTGGGGACCCGTCTGGATTGTCTGCTTCTCAACTGCAATGCTACCCGGCTAACTGAGCAACCTGGTTCTTAGGGGACCTTGTGTGACCTCCAAACTTCCATCACCAGTGCAAACCATCCATGAAGTGTGATCATTACTAGATCAGTGGTTCTCAACCTGGGGGTCGGGACCCCCTCGGGGGTCAAATGATGATTTGCCAGGGGTCACCAAATCCTTGGCGGTTCCTGAAGCCTGCACTGCTCTCCCAGCCTTTTTGCGGCCACCCAGCTGGGCTGTTCCTGGAGCCCACTCAGCCTCTTCACAGCTGTCCATTCAGTTCACGGCATGGCTGGGGGCAAAGACTAGAGGTCAGCTGACTGGTGAGGAATGTAAAGTGGGAGGGGCTGAAGGAGACCCTATCTTCTGATTTCGGCATAGGTGTCACTGCTACGAGACACCACAAAGTCGGAGACACAGTGAAGCCGGAGACACATTGAGTAACACTACCTGTGATTATAGTTGCCATTAAAAGTCCCCACTACAGTTCTCAGATCAGCAGATGACCTTGATCAAGACCACCTAAGTTGGCTGATCAGAACTCCCCGCCAGCACTGCCACTCATCCCATTCCCTCCACCCCCCAAGGAGTAAGAGAAGGAATAAACATAGAGAATACATGTAAGGGAGAGGAAAACAGGGGGCGGAACAAAGAAAAAGGGAGAGAAAGAATAAGAGAAAGAACAAGAAAGACGGCTAGAAAGAGGGATGGGGGGAAAAAAACAAGAAATTAGGATAGAGAGAGATAAAAGGGAAAGAAAGGAGAACAAAGAGAAAGAGTGGTACATCCTAAAATGTACCATAAGGGGTTTTAATACTGTACAAGTGGAAGGGACTCGGGGAGTGCTAAATGTCCACGGTTTAGGGGCGCAAATTACTTGTCTTGCCTTGGGTGCTGATAAACTACGCTATGAATTAATTTTACGATTAGGGGTCCCCACAACTTGGGAAATTTTATCAAGGGGTCATGGCACTAGAGAGGTTGAGAACCACTGCACTAGATGTAGATTCCCTAACCCTAATCACTGGTCCCCCACTAATCCTAACCTGCCCTACGTTCATACACTCCATGACCCCCAGCTATGGGTAAGATTTGGTGTGAAACTCCTTCAGCTATCGGTATCGGGTCAGGAAGAGGAGCTGTGAATAACCCCACCAGGAAAGAGGCATATCTAATACCCCTGACACCCCCACCATGGAAGAGGCAGATCTAATACCCCTGACATGCCCACCATGGAAGAGGCAGGGCTAACACCCCTGACACCCTCACCATGGTAGAGGCAGATCTAATACCCCTGACACCTCCACCATGGAAGAGGCATATCTAATACCCCCGATACCTCCACCATAAAAGAGGAAGATCTAATACCTCTGACACCCCCACCATGGAAGAGGCATATCTAATACCCCCGATACCCATACCATGGAAGAGGCATATCTAATACCCCCGATACCTTCACCATAAAAGAGAAAGATCTAATACCTCTGACACCCCCACCATGGAAGAGGCAGATCTAATACCCCTGACACCCTCACCATGGAAGAGGCATATCTAATACCCCCTTATACCTCCACCATGGAAAAGGGAAGATCTAATACCCCTAACACCCCCACTGACACCTTCACCATGAAAGAGGCAGATCTAATAACCCTGACACCTTCACCATGGAAGAGGAAGATCTAATACACTTGATACCTCCACCACGGAATAGGCAGTTCTAACACCCCTGACACCAAGAGGCAGATCTAATACTCTTGACACCCCCACCATAGAAGAGGCAGATCTAATAATTCTAGTACCTTCACCATGGATGAGGCAGCCTTCGGGGGTCTGTGGTTGTCACCAGAGCACAAATTAAACTATCGGTATCAGGTCAGGAAGAGAAACTACAACGTTTTCTCTGCCTAAATGCATATTCTCGTTGCTGACGCTGGTTGCATTTGCTTTATGTACAGCTCTCTAACTGCTGATTGAACTTTCTCATCCTACCGTGATTTGCATGTTTTTGCATTTCAATTTAGGGACCGGCTTGGTGTTCTTTCCTATACTCGCAGTTGTTTAGCGCATGATTTTTATCGTTAACAGTTTGTTTATGTGTTAGTTGTGTGTGTCTAATGATATTATATCTCATTTTAGATAGAGACATATTTCCTTCTCTGTCTCATCTGTGAACCTTGGCCGTGTCCTGAGGAAGCCTAATGGCGAAACGCGTAGACATACAAGGGCTCACTGCACAATAATCATAGATGCTATATGTTACAACTGTCATTTTGTTTTCTAGATATTTGTATTTTTCAATCAATTTATATTTTTTATACTGCTATATCTTCTCCACTGTTTCTTAGCCTCTCTGGTAATACTCAGTACTACCTTATTTTGTATCCTCAATGTTTTATGGACGTGGCTTATCTCTGGTGCACTTTCCTCCCCTTGTTTTGTGAGCTGTAAATACCCTCACCTGGCAAGGGGCATATCTAATACCCCTGACCCCCCCCCTCCCTCACCATGGAAGAGGCAGATCTAATACCCCTGACACACCCACCATGGAAGGGACAGATCTAATACCCGTGACACCCCCACCATGGAAGAGGAAGATCTAATACCCCTGACACACCCACCATGGAAGGGACAGATCTAATACCCGTGACACCCTCACCATGGAAGAGACAGATCTAATATCCCTGACACCTTCACCATGGAAGAGGAAGATCTAATACCCCTGACACCCCCACCATGGAAGAGGAAGATCTAATACCCCTGACACCTTCACCATGGAAGAGGAAGATCTAATACCCCTGACACCTTCACCATGGAAGAGGCAGGGCTAACACCCCTGACACCCTCACCATGGTAGAGGCAGATCTAATACCCCTGACACCTCCACCATGGAAGAGGCATATCTAATACCCCCGATACCTCCACCATAAAAGAGGAAGATCTAATACCTCTGACACCCCCACCATGGAAGAGGCATATCTAATACCCCCGATACCCATACCATGGAAGAGGCATATCTAATACCCCCGATACCTCCACCATAAAAGAGAAAGATCTAATACCTCTGACACCCCCACCATGGAAGAGGCAGATCTAATACCCCTGACACCCCCACCATGGAAGAGGCATATCTATTACCCCCTTATACCTCCACCATGGAAAAGGGAAGATCTAATACCCCTAACACCCCCACTGACACCTTCACCATGAAAGAGGCAGATCTAATAACCCTGACACCTTCACCATGGAAGAGGAAGATCTAATACACTTGATACCTCCACCACGGAATAGGCAGTTCTAACACCCCTGACACCAAGAGGCAGATCTAATACTCTTGACACCCCCACCATAGAAGAGGCAGATCTAATAATTCTAGTACCTTCACCATGGATGAGGCAGCCTTCGGGGGTCTGTGGTTGTCACCAGAGCACAAATTAAACTATCGGTATCAGGTCAGGAAGAGAAACTACAACGTTTTCTCTGCCTAAATGCATATTCTCGTTGCTGACGCTGGTTGCATTTGCTTTATGTACAGCTCTCTAACTGCTGATTGAACTTTCTCATCCTACCGTGATTTGCATGTTTTTGCATTTCAATTTAGGGACCGGCTTGGTGTTCTTTCCTATACTCGCAGTTGTTTAGCGCATGATTTTTATCGTTAACAGTTTGTTTATGTGTTAGTTGTGTGTGTCTAATGATATTATATCTCATTTTAGATAGAGACATATTTCCTTCTCTGTCTCATCTGTGAACCTTGGCCGTGTCCTGAGGAAGCCTAATGGCGAAACGCGTAGACATACAAGGGCTCACTGCACAATAATCATAGATGCTATATGTTACAACTGTCATTTTGTTTTCTAGATATTTGTATTTTTCAATCAATTTATATTTTTTATACTGCTATATCTTCTCCACTGTTTCTTAGCCTCTCTGGTAATACTCAGTACTACCTTATTTTGTATCCTCAATGTTTTATGGACGTGGCTTATCTCTGGTGCACTTTCCTCCCCTTGTTTTGTGAGCTGTAAATACCCTCACCTGGCAAGGGGCATATCTAATACCCCTGACCCCCCCCCTCCCTCACCATGGAAGAGGCAGATCTAATACCCCTGACACACCCACCATGGAAGGGACAGATCTAATACCCGTGACACCCCCACCATGGAAGAGGAAGATCTAATACCCCTGACACACCCACCATGGAAGGGACAGATCTAATACCCGTGACACCCTCACCATGGAAGAGACAGATCTAATATCCCTGACACCTTCACCATGGAAGAGGAAGATCTAATACCCCTGACACCCCCACCATGGAAGAGGAAGATCTAATACCCCTGACACCTTCACCATGGAAGAGGAAGATCTAATACCCCTGACACCTTCACCATGGAAGAGGCAGGGCTAACACCCCTGACACCCTCACCATGGTAGAGGCAGATCTAATACCCGACACCTCCACCATGGAAGAGGCATATCTAATACCCCCGATACCTCCACCATAAAAGAGGAAGATCTAATACCTCTGACACCCCCACCATGGAAGAGGCATATCTAATACCCCCGATACCCATACCATGGAAGAGGCATATCTAATACCCCCGATACCTCCACCATAAAAGAGAAAGATCTAATACCTCTGACACCCCCACCATGGAAGAGGCAGATCTAATACCCCTGACACCCCCACCATGGAAGAGGCATATCTATTACCCCCTTATACCTCCACCATGGAAAAGGGAAGATCTAATACCCCTAACACCCCCACTGACACCTTCACCATGGAAGAGGAAGATCTAATACACTTGATACCTCCACCACGGAATAGGCAGTTCTAACACCCCTGACACCAAGAGGTGTTTCTATCTAGATTTCCTTTTAACCCCCTCACGGGCTTAACTTTTTCTTTTCTTTTTTTGGGGCTATATCACTCTTGCAATCTCACTTTCACTTTGCTCTCTATTTCTTGGCAGTTTGCAATTTCTTCTGTAACCTTTACTTTTCACTCCAGGTTTTGCCTCGGGGGGACCATGCCTGCCCTGGATGGCGCCCTGTGGGCTGCCCCCGTCGATCCATCCGCTTCAGCTCCTGGGGGGTGGCGTCTCCGATGGCCGGGCGGTATATGGCTCTCTGCCACCACCCTACAAACCAGAATGCGTAAGCATGTACTTTGTGTGGGGCTTCTTTATTACCCCACCTTTGTTTCATGTATATACTTACCAGACCTATTTTTTTTTTATCCTAGATAAGATACGCGCTTGCTCCTGACGAGTGGCACAACAGCCACGAAACGCGTAGAGCTACCATTGTCGTGTTTTTTACCAGCGTCATGCATTTCAAATTTTTATTTGGAACCTTTGGAGGCCTTGGGTGTATACTCTTGAATATATGGTTGTGTAATAATATCTAATTGGTGTACCATGGAGAATTTCTGTATTCATACAATCATGTATAATTGCTGCTATTATTGCCAATATTTCTTTCCATTTATGATTGATATATATTTATGCATGTTATATTGTTATGAATTGAATAAAATTTTCCTAGTTGTTCATCGATTTTTGTTTCTGAGCATTCACGCTATTCATTTAAAGTCCCACCCTTTTCTCTTAGACTAGTACAGGGATGGAAACGCATGACCACATCAGGTCATGCTTTCATTCAAAGTCCCACGGGATATATACTCCCAACCACTTTCTAATAAAAATATCTCTGGTGCACTTTCCTCCCCTTGTTTTGTGAGCTGTAAATACCCTCACCTGGCAAGGGGCATATCTAATACCCCTGACCCCCCCCCCCCTCCCTCACCATGGAAGGGACAGATCTAATATCCCTGACACCCCCACCATGGAAGAGGAAGATCTAATACCCCTGACACCCCCACCATGGAAGAGGAAGATCTAATACCCCTGACACCCCCACCATGGAAGAGGAAGATCTAATACCCCTGACACCTTCACCATGGAAGAGGAAGATCTAATACCCCTGACACCTTCACCATGGAAGAGGCAGATCTAATACCCCTGATTCCTCCACCAAGGAAGAGGCAGCTTTAATACTCCTGACACGTTCACCGTGGAAGAGGCAGATCTAATACCCCAGAGACCCCCACCATGGAAGAGGCAGATCTAATATTCCTGATTCCCCCACCTTAGGAAGAAGCAGATCTAATACCCCTGATACCCCCACCATGGAAAAGGGAAGATCTAATACTCCTAACACCCCCACTATGAAAAGATCTAGTACCCCTGACATCCCCACCATGGAAGAGGCAGATCTAATACCCCTGACACCTCAACATTGGAAGAGGCATATCTAATACCCCCGATACCCATACCATGGAAGAGGCATATCTAATACCCCTAATAACTCCACCATAAAAGAGGAAGATCGAATACCTCTGACACCCCCACCATGGAAAAGTCAGATCTAATACCTCTGACACCCCCACCATGGAAGAGGCATATCTTATACCCCTGACACCTTCACCATGGAAGAGGCAGATCTAATACCCCTGACACCTCCACCATGGAAGAGGCATATCTAATACCCCCGATACCCATACCATGGAAGAGGCATATCTAATACCCCCGATACCCATACCATGGAAGAGGCATATCTAATACCCCTGATACCTCCACCATAAAAGAGGAAGATCTAATACCTCTGACACCCCCACCATGGAAGAGGCAGATCTAATACCCCTGATAACCTCAGCATAGAAGAGACAGATATAATACCCTTGAGGCCCTCACCATGGAAGAGGCAGATCTAATACCCCTGACACCCCCACCCTGAAAGAGGCAGATCTTATACCCCTGACACCTTCACAATGGAAGAGGCAGATCTAATACCCCTGGTACCTCCACCATAAAAGAGGCAAATCCAATATCCTTGACACGCCCACCATGGAAGAAGCAGATCAAATACTTCTAGTACACTTACCATGGAAGAGGCAGAACTAATACCCCTGATACCCTCACCATAAAAGAGGCAGATCTAATACCCCTGACATGCCCACCATGGGAGAGACAGATCTAATACCCCTGACACACCCACCATAGAGGAGGCAGATCTAATACCCCTGATACCCTCACAATTGAAGAGGCAGATCTAATACCTCTGACACCCCCAACATGGAAGAAGCAGATCTAATACTTCTAGTACCATCACCATGGATGAGGCAGCCTTCGGTGATCTGTGGTTGCCACCAGAGCACACATTAAACTATTGGGTCAGGACGAGGAGCTATGAATTTGTTTCAACACCAGAGAAGAATGAATTGTTTGCTTCTTCACAATATTTTAATGACCAGAAGAGGGAATTTGACAAACAATAAATAAATAAATAAGTGAAGAGGAGTCATCCTAACACTGCCTGCTGCGGGTGATGGGCTGGGCGGCCTCCGAACTATCAGACATCAGGTCCTCCCCAACGCGTGGTCTTCCAGGAGGGGGAGGCAGAGATCTGGATGTAGAGGATGAATGTTCCTGGGAAAATGTGTCTTTCAACTTCCTGCGCAATTCTGCCTGAACCTGATGAAAAGATAGAGACCATGGATGACTGAAGACAGCGATCACCATGGGAGGAGATACTGAGGAGGACAGGGATCACCAGAGGGGGAGAGACCGAGGAGGACAGGGATCACCAGAGGGGGAGAGACCGAGGAGGACAGGGATCACCAGAGGGGGAGAGACCGAGGAGGACAGGGATCACCAGAGGGGGAGAGACCGAGGAGGACAGGGATCACCAGAGGGGGAGAGACCGAGGAGGACAGGGATCACCAGAGGGGGAGAGACCGAGGAGGACAGGGATCACCAGAGGGGGAGAGACCGAGGAGGACAGGGATCACCATGGGAGGAGATACAGAGGAGGACAGGGATCACCAGAGGGGGAGAGACCGAGGAGGACAGGGATCACCAGAGGGGGAGAGACCGAGGAGGACAGGGATCACCAGAGGGGGAGAGACCGAGTAGGACAGGGATCACCAGAGGGGGAGAGACCGAGTAGGACAGGGATCACCAGAGGGGGAGAGACCGAGGAGGACAGGGATCACCATGGGAGGAGATACAGAGGAGGACAGGGATCACCAGAGGGGGAGAGACCGAGGAGGACAGGGATCACCAGAGGGGGAGAGACCGAGGAGGACAGGGATCACCAGAGGGGGAGAGACCGAGGAGGACAGGGATCACCAGAGGGGGAGAGACCGAGGAGGACAGGGATCACCAGAGGGGGAGAGACCGAGGAGGACAGGGATCACCAGAGGGGGAGAGACCGAGGAGGACAGGGATCACCAGAGGGGGAGAGACCGAGGAGGACAGGGATCACCAGAGGGGGAGAGACCGAGGAGGACAGGGATCACCATGGGAGGAGAGACCGAGGAGGACAGGGATCACCATGGGAGGAGAGACCGAGGAGGACAGGGATCACCATGGGAGGAGAGACCGAGGAGGACAGGGATCACCATGGGAGGAGAGACCGAGGAGGACAGGGATCACCATGGGAGGAGAGACCGAGGAGGACAGGGATCACCAGAGGGGGAGAGACCGAGGAGGACAGGGAACACCAGAGGGGGAGAGACCGAGGAGGACAGAGATCACCAGAGGGGGAGAGACCGAGGAGGACAGGGATCACCAGAGGGGGAGAGACTGAGGAGGACAGGGATCACCATGGGAGGAGATACCGAGGAGGACAGGGATCACCATGGGAGGAGATACCGAGGAGGACAGGGATCACCAGAGGGGGAGAGACCGAGGAGGACAGGGATCACCAGAGGGGGAGAGACCGAGGAGGACAGGGATCACCAGAGGGGGAGAGACCGAGGAGGACAGGGATCACCAGAGGGGGAGAGACCGAGGAGGACAGGGATCACCAGAGGGGGAGAGACCGAGGAGGACAGGGATCACCAGAGGGGGAGAGACCGAGGAGGACAGGGATCACAAGAGGGGGAGAGACCGAGGAGGACAGGGATCACCAGAGGGGGAGAGACCGAGGAGGACAGGGATCACCAGAGGGGGAGAGACCGAGGAGGACAGGGATCACCAGAGGGGGAGAGACCGAGGAGGACAGGGATCACCAGAGGGGGAGAGACCGAGGAGGACAGGGATCACCAGAGGGGGAGAGACCGAGGAGGACAGGGATCACCAGAGGGGGAGAGACCGAGGAGGACAGGGATCACCAGAGGGGGAGAGACCGAGGAGGACAGGGATCACCAGAGGGGGAGAGACCGAGGAGGACAGGGATCACCAGAGGGGGAGAGACCGAGGAGGACAGGGATCACCAG
This sequence comes from Lithobates septentrionalis, assembly GCA_037952835.1. Lineage (NCBI taxonomy): Eukaryota > Metazoa > Chordata > Amphibia > Anura > Ranidae > Lithobates > Lithobates septentrionalis. Next base: position 97,345 of record JBBDGP010003321.1, on the reverse strand, counting down.
AGGGTGAGAGACCGAGGAGGACAGGGATCACCAGAGGGGGAGAGACCGAGGAGGACAGGGATCACCAGAGGGGGAGAGATCGAGGAGGACAGGGATCACCAGAGGAGGAGACACTGAGGAGGACAGAGATCACCAGAGGAGACACCGAGGAGGACAGAGATCATCAGAGGAGGAGACACTGAGGAGGACAGAGATCACCAGAGGAGGAGACACTGAGGAGGACAGAGATCACCAGAGGAGACACTGAGGAAGACAGAGATCAGAGGAAGAGACACTGAGGAGGGCAGAGATCATCAGAGGAGGAGACACTGAGGAGGACAGACATCACCAGAGGAGACACTGAGGAGGACAGAGATCATCAGAGGAAGAGACACTGAGGAGGACAGAGATCATCAGAGGAGGAGACACTGAGGAGGACAGAGATCACCAGAGGAGACACCGAGGAGGACAGAGATCACCAGAGGAGACACCGAGGAGGACAGAGATCATCAGAGGAGGAGACACTGAGGAGGACAGAGATCACCAGAGGAGGAGACACTGAGGAGGACAGAGATCACCAGAGGAGACACTGAGGAAGACAGAGATCAGAGGAAGAGACACTGAGGAGGGCAGAGATCATCAGAGGAGGAGACACTGAGGAGGACAGAGATCACCAGAGGAGACACTGAGGAGGACAGAGATCATCAGAGGAAGAGACACTGAGGAGGACAGAGATCATCAGAGGAGGAGACACTGAGGAGGACAGAGATCACCAGAGGAGACACTGAGGAGGACAGAGATCATCAGAGGAGGAGACACTGAGGAAGACAGAGATCATCAGAGGAGACACTGAGGAAGACAGAGATCACCAGAGGAGGAGACACTGAGGAGGACAGAGATCACCAGAGGAGACACCGAGGAGGACAGAGATCACCAGAGGAGACACCGAGGAGGACAGAGATCATCAGAGGAGGAGACACTGAGGAGGACAGAGATCATCAGAGGAGGAGACACTGAGGAGGACAGAGATCATCAGAGGAGGAGACACTGAGGAGGACAGAGATCATCAGAGGAGGAGACACTGAGGAGGACAGAGATCACCAGAGGAGACACTGAGGAAGACAGAGATCATCAGAGGAAGAGACACTGAGGAGGACAGAGATCACCAGAGGAGACACTGAGGAAGACAGAGATCACCAGAGGAGACACTGAGGAAGACAGAGATCACCAGAGGAGACACCGAGGAGGACAGAGATCACCAGAGGAGGAGACACTGAGGAGGACAGAGATCACCAGAGGAGGAGACACTGAGGAGGACAGAGATCATCAGAGGAGACACTAAGGACAGAGATCATCAGAGGAGACACTGAGGAGGACAGAGATCACCAGAGGAGGAGACACTGAGGAGGACAGAGATCACCAGAGGAGGAGACACTGAGGAGGACAGAGATCACCAGAGGAGGAGACACTGAGGAGGACAGAGATCATCAGAGGAGGAGACACTGAGGAGGACAGAGATCACCAGAGGAGGAGACACTGAGGAGGACAGAGATCACCAGAGAGAGGAGACACTGAGGAGGACAGAGATCATCAGAGGAGGAGACACTGAGGAAGACAGAGATCACCAGAGGAGGAGACACTGAGGAAGACAGAGATCACCAGAGGAGGAGACACTGAGGAGGACAGAGATCACCAGAGGAGGAGACACTGAGGAGGACAGAGATCACCAGAGGAGGAGACACTGAGGAGGACAGAGATCACCAGAGGAGGAGACACTGAGGAGGACAGAGATCACCAGAGGAGGAGACACTGAGGAGGACAGGGATCATCAGAGGAGGAGACACTGAGGAGGACAGAGATCACCAGAGGAGGAGACACTGAGGAGGACAGGGATCATCAGAGGAGGAGACACTGAGGAGGACAGAGATCACCAGAGGAGGAGACACTGAGGAGGACAGAGATCACCAGAGAGAGGAGACACTGAGGAAGACAGAGATCATCAGAGGAGGAGACACTGAGGAGGGCAGAGATCACCAGAGGAGGAAAGACTGAGGAGGACAGAGATCACCAGAGGAGGAGACACTGAGGAGGACAGAGATCATCAGAGGAGGAGACACTGAGGAGGACAGAGATCATCAGAGGAGGAGACACTGAGGAGGACAGAGATCATCAGAGGAGGAGACACTGAGGAAGACAGAGATCATCAGAGGAGGAGACACTGAGGAGGACAGAGATCACCAGAGAGAGGAGACACTGAGGAGGACAGAGATCATCAGAGGAGGAGACACTGAGGAGGACAGAGATCATCAGAGGAGGAGACACTGAGGAGGACAGAGATCATCAGAGGAGGAGACACTGAGGAGGACAGAGATCACTAGAGGAGGAGACACTGAGGAGGACAGAGATCATCAGAGGAGACACTAAGGACAGAGATCATCAGAGGAGACACTGAGGAGGACAGAGATCACCAGAGGAGGAGACACTGAGGAGGACAGAGATCACCAGAGGAGGAGACACTGAGGAGGACAGAGATCACCAGAGGAGGAGACACTGAGGAGGACGACAGAGATCATCAGAGGAGGAGACACTGAGGAGGACAGAGATCACCAGAGGAGGAGACACTGAGGAGGACAGAGATCACCAGAGAGAGGAGACACTGAGGAAGACAGAGATCATCAGAGGAGGAGACACTGAGGAGGACAGAGATCATCAGAGGAGGAGACACTGAGGAAGACAGAGATCATCAGAGGAGGAGACACTGAGGAGGACAGAGATCATCAGAGGAGGAGACACTGAGGAGGACAGAGATCATCAGAGGAGGAGACACTGAGGAGGACAGAGATCATCAGAGGAGGAGACACTGAGGAGGACAGAGATCATCAGAGGAGGAGACACTGAGGAGGACAGAGATCACTAGAGGAGGAGACACTGAGGAGGGCAGAGATCATCAGAGGAGGAGACACTGAGGAGGACAGAGATCATCAGAGGAGGAGACACTGAGGAAGACAGAGATCATCAGAGGAGGAGACACTGAGGACGACAGAGATCATCAGAGGAGGAGACACTGAGGAGGACAGAGATCATCAGAGGAGGAGACACTGAGGAGGACAGAGATCATCAGAGGAGGAGACACTAAGGACAGAGATCACCAGAGGAGGAAAGACTGAGGAGGACAGAGATCACCAGAGGAGGAGACACTGAGGAGGACAGAGATCATCAGAGGAGGAGACACTGAGGAGGACAGAGATCATCAGAGGAGGAGACACTAAGGACAGAGATCACCAGAGGAGGAAAGACCGAGGAGGACAGAGATCATCAGAGGAGGAGACACTGAGGAGGACAGAGATCATCAGAGGAGGAGGCACTAAGGACAGAGATCACCAGAGGAGGAAAGACTGAGGAGGACAGAGATCACCAGAGGAGGAGACACTGAGGAGGACAGAGATCATCAGAGGAGGAGACACTGAGGAGGACAGAGATCATCAGAGGAGGAGACACTGAGGAGGACAGAGATCATCAAAGGAGGAGACACTGAGGAGGACAGAGATCACCAGAGGAGGAGACACTGAGGAGGACAGAGATCATCAGAGGAGGAGACACTGAGGAGGACAGAGATCACCAGAGGAGGAGACACTGAGGAGGACAGAGATCATCAGAGGAGCAGACACTGAGGAAGACAGAGATCATCAGAGGAGGAGACACTGAGGAGGACAGAGATCATCAGAGAGAGGAGACACTGAGGAAGACAGAGATCATCAGAGGAGGAGACACTGAGGAGGACAGAGATCATCAGAGGAGGAGACACTGAGGAGGACAGAGATCATCAGAGGAGGAGACACTGAGGAGGACAGAGATCATCAGAGGAGGAGACACTGAGGAGGACAGAGATCATCAGTAGGGTTGCCACATCATCCCTTTAATCCAGGACACACATTAATTACACAGTTTCTGTGGCTAATTAAGGTGGTAATTAAACTCACTTGGTGCCTTATCTGCATTAAATCAGCCTGAGAACCTGTGTAATTAATATGTGTCCTGGATTAAAGGGATGATGTGGCAACCCTAATCATCAGAGGAGGAGACACTGAGGAGGATAGAGATCATCAGAGGAGGAGACACTGAGGAAGACAGAGATCACCAGAGGAGGAGACACTGAGGAGGAAAGATCTGATGAGAATAAAAGACTGAGACAGGAAAGAAGAGGCTTGAGAGGAGGAGACACTGAGGAAGACAGAGATCACCAGAGGAGGAAACACTGAGGACAGAGGTCACCAGAGAGAGGAGGAGATGAAGGAAGAGGAGAAGTTGGAGAAGAAGACACACTCTATGGAAAGCACTCACCTCTTTGTTGCATATACAGTACAGCAGAGCGACCAGCAACCCCTGAGGAGTCCAGGAGAGATGAACATTGAGAGATCAGAGATTAGTACAGCTAACAGGCAGATTACTGACTGTACATTTATCAATACATTTTATTGATCACTGACATTCATCAATACGTATATATCATTGATCAGTGGTCAGGGTGACACAGCCCCCCACGCTGACTCCACCCAGACATGGATACACCTTCACTATGGAGTAAAGGGAAGGACTGCGCCACACTAAGAACCGACCAATGGAAATTCTGACTAGCCCCCAGCTGGCCAATCACACGCTCTGATCTCTTACATGAAAAGAGCTGAGCAGTAACTCCAGCCCCAGCTTGCTGTAGCGGACGCGGCCCCGCGCACTCTCCTCCGGGATCAGGTTGAAGACGGCCTCGTGAATCCCCAGAAGAGGGATCAATGTCAGAGTCGATTTGGCCAACCTGGTGATTGGAGGGAAAGGAGAAGCATTTATTCTATCAGAGAGATATGACCAATGACATGCCTCATATTATATATATTATATCATGTGACCTCCACCAGCATATTCCTGGAATGCTGCATTATGAGGGGCACCACCGGGGGCGCTATACATGACCGCACACCACAGGGGAGGTATTCTGAAGGTGCACCACCGGAGGGCGCTATACATGACCGCACACCACAGGGGGAGGTATTCCGAGGGGCACCACCAGGGGCGCTATACATGACTGCACACCACAGGGGGAGGGATTCCGAGGGGCACCACCGGGGGGCTCTATACATGACCGCACATCACAGGAGGGGGTATTCCGAGGGGCACCACCGGGGGGCGCTATACATGACTGCACACCACAGGAGGAGGTATTCTGATGGGCACCACCGGGGGGCGCTATACATGACTGCACACCACAGGGGGAGGTATTCTGAGGGGCACCACTGGGGGCGCTATACATGACCGCACACCACAGGGGGAGGTATTCCGAGGGACACCACCAGGGGGCACTATACATGACCGCACATCACAGGGGGAGCTATTCTGAGGGGCACCACCGGAGGGCGCTATACATGACCGCACACCACAGGAGGAGGTATTCTGAGGGGCACCACCGGGGGGCGCTATACATGACTGCACACCACAGGGGGAGGTATTCCGAGGGGCACCACCGGGGGGCGCTATACATGACTGCACACCACAGGAGGAGGTATTCTGATGGGCACCACCGGGGGGCGCTATACATGACTGCACACCACAGGGGGAGGTATTCTGAGGGGCACCACTGGGGGCGCTATACATGACCGCACACCACAGGGGGAGGTATTCCGAGGGACACCACCAGGGGGCGCTATACATGACCGCACACCACAGGGGGAGCTATTCTGAGGGGCACCACCGGAGGGCGCTATACATGACCGCACACCACAGGAGGAGGTATTCTGAGGGGCACCACTGGGGGCGCTATACATGACTGCACACCACAGGGGGAGGTATTCTGAGGGGCACCACCGGAGGGCGCTATACATGACCGCACACCACAGGAGGAGGTATTCTGAGGGGCACCACCGGGGGCGCTATACGTGACTGCACACCACAGGGGGAGGTATTCTGAGGGGCACCACTGGGGGCGCTATACATGACTGCACACCACAGGGGGAGGTATTCTGAGGGGCACCACTGGGGGCGCTATACATGACTGCACACCACAGGGGGAGGTATTCTGAGGGGCACCACTGGGGGCGCTATACATGACCGCACACCACAGGGGGAGGTATTCCGAGGGACACCACCAGGGGGCGCTATACATGACCGCACACCACAGGGGGAGCTATTCTGAGGGGCACCACCGGAGGGCGCTATACATGACCGCACACCACAGGAGGAGGTATTCTGAGGGGCACCACTGGGGGCGCTATACATGACTGCACACCACAGGGGGAGGTATTCTGAGGGGCACCACAGGGGGGCGCTATACATGACTGCACACCACAGGAGGAGGTATTCTGAGGGGCACCACTGGGGGCGCTATACATGACTGCACACCACAGGGGGAGGTATTCTGAGGGGCACCACCGGGGGGCGCTATACATGACCGCACACCACAGGGGGAGGTATTCCGAGGGGCACCACCAGGGGCGCTATACATGACTGCACACCACAGGGGGAGGGATTCCGAGGGGCACCACCGGGGGGCTCTATACATGACCGCACATCACAGGAGGGGGTATTCCGAGGGGCACCACCGGGGGGCGCTATACATGACTGCACACCACAGGAGGAGGTATTCTGATGGGCACCACCGGGGGGCGCTATACATGACTGCACACCACAGGGGGAGGTATTCTGAGGGGCACCACTGGGGGCGCTATACATGACCGCACACCACAGGGGGAGGTATTCCGAGGGACACCACCAGGGGGCGCTATACATGACCGCACACCACAGGGGGAGCTATTCTGAGGGGCACCACCGGAGGGCGCTATACATGACCGCACACCACAGGAGGAGGTATTCTGAGGGGCACCACTGGGGGCGCTATACATGACTGCACACCACAGGGGGAGGTATTCTGAGGGGCACCACAGGGGGGCGCTATACATGACTGCACACCACAGGGGGAGGTATTCTGAGGGGCACCACTGGGGGCGCTATACATGACTGCACACCACAGGGGGAGGTATTCTGAGGGGCACCACAGGGGGGCGCTATACATGACTGCACACCACAGGGGGAGGTATTCTGAGGGGCACCACCGGGGGGCGCTATACATGACTGCACACCACAGGGGGAGGTATTCCGAGGGGCACCACCAGGGGCGCTATACATGACCGCACACCACAGGGGAGGTATTCTGAGGGGCACCACCGGGGGGCGCTATACATGACTGCACACCACAGGAGGAGGTATTCCGAGGGGCACCACCGGGGGGCGCTATATGACTGCACACCACAGGGGGAGCTATTCTGGGGGGCACCACCGGGAGGGGGGGGGGACACATATAAACGGACTGATAATAATGGATAATAATCTGCAGAGTGAGAGTCTACAGAACTGTGGTGTGATTGGCCCACCTGTATTTACGGTCACTCCTCCTCATCTGATTGGCTCGTAGTTTCAGCACCAGAATGTGCAGAATCCGCAGGAAGATGATGAAGTTCACCTGATGACATCATAAAATAATGAGAGCGAATCAGCGAGGAGAGAAATATGTCACATGACCCAATCATACACCGAGCCTGTAATATGAGGATGGAGGAATGAAGACTGTTATATGATGAATGGATGGAGGATGGAAGACTGTTATATGATGAATGGATGGAGATGGAGGATAGAAGACTGTTATATGATGAATGGATGGAGATGGAGGAATGAAGACTGTTATATGATGAATGGATGGATATGGAGGATGGAAGACTGTTATATGATGAATGGATGGAGATGGAGGATGGAAGACTGTTATATGATGAATGGATGGAGGATGGAAGACTGTTATATGATGAATGGATGGATATGGAGGATGGAAGACTGTTATATGATGAATGGATGGAGATGTAGGATGGAAGACTGTTATATGATGAATGGATGGAGAAGGAGGAATGAAGACTGTTATATGATGAATGGATGGAGATGGAAGAATGAAGACTGTTATATGATGAATGGATGGAGAAGGAGGAATGAAGACTGTTATATGATGAATGGATGGAGATGGAAGAATGAAGACTGTTATATGATGAATGGATGGAGAAGTAGGATGAAGACTGTTATATGATGAATGGATGGAGGAAGGAAGACTGTTATATGATGAATGGATGGAGAAGGAGGAATGAAGACTGTTATATGATGAATGGATGGAGATGGAAGAATGAAGACTGTTATATGATGAATGGATGGAGAAGTAGGATGAAGACTGTTATATGATGAATGGATGGAGGAAGGAAGACTGTTATATGATGAATGGATGGAGATGGAGGAATGAAGACTGTTATATGATGAATGGATGGAGATAGAGGATAGAAGACTGTTATATGATGAATGGATGGAGATGGAGGATAGAAGACTGTTATATGATGAATGGATGGAGATGGAAGACTGTTATATGATGAATGGATGGAGATGGAGGATGGAAGACTGTTATATGATGAATGGATGGAGATGGAGGAAGGAAGACTGTTATATGATGAATGGATGGAGGAAGATAGACCAGCCAATAACCATCCCCGCACAATTGATGTGCACATCTCCCCCCTCCCCCGCACTGGTCTCCTAGACTAGACCGCAGAGCTGACAATCCTTCACTTACCAGCACAGCGAATAGGATTGGAGATCGGATGATCCACCAATAGGATCGGTTGTCGTTCCTCTCCCAGCACCTAGAAGACAGAAGTCGGGGCGTCACACAACCTCATAGGTGGTTCCTCCCCACCAATCAGAGAGAAGCCAACGTAAGAGGACGGTGACAACCCCACGAAGACACGCCTCCTCTGCAGGAGATGTAGTCACCGCTGCGCTCTGGCATATGTGGTACTCACTGTGTGTTCTCATACAGCTGCCGCACCACCACCCATGGGACCACAAACAGCACCGGGGCCCCTGGAAGACACAGGAAGAGAAGGGTGACACCATGGACTTACCCCAACCCAACGCCATGTACAGAGGTGACACCATGGACTTACCCCAACCCAACGCCATGTACAGAGGTGACACCATGGACTTACCCCAACCCAACGCCATGTACAGAGGTGACACCATGGACTTACCCCAACCCAACGCCATGTACAGAGGTGACACCATGGACTTACCCCAACCCAACGCCATGTACAGAGGTGACACCATGGACTTACCCCAACCCAACGCCATGTACAGAGGTGACACCATGGACTTACCCCAACCCAACGCCATGTACAGAGGTGACACCATGGACTTACCCCAACCCAACGCCATGTACAGAGGTGACACCATGGACTTACCCCAACCCAACGCCATGTACAGAGGTGACACCATGGACTTACCCCAACCCAACGCCATGTACAGAGGTGACACCATGGACTTACCCCAACCCAACGCCATGTACAGAGGTGACACCATGGACTTACCCCAACCCAACGCCATGTACAGAGGTGACACCATGGACTTACCCCAACCCAACGCCATGTACAGAGATGACACCATGGACTTACCCCAACCCAACTCCATGTACAGAGGTGACACCACAGACTTACCCAAACCCAGCACCATGTACAGAGGTGACACCATGGACTTACCCCAACCCAACTCCATGTACAGAGGTGACAGCATGGACTTACCCCAACCCAACGCCATGTACAGAGGTAACACCATGGACTTACCCCAACCCAACGCCATGTACAGAGATGACACCATGGACTTACCCCAACATAACTCCATGTACAGAGGTGACACCATGGACTTACCCCAACCCAACTCCATGTACAGAGGTGACACCACAGACTTACCCAAACCCAGCACCATGTACAGAGGTGACACCATGGACTTACCCCAACCCAACTCCATGTACAGAGGTGACAGCATGGACTTACCCCAACCCAACGCCATGTACAGAGGTGACACCATGGACTTACCCCAACCCAACGCCATGTACAGAGATGACACCATGGACTTACCCCAACCCAACGCCATGTACAGAGGTGACAGCATGGACTTACCCCAACCCAACGCCATGTACAGAGGTGACAGCATGGACTTACCCCAACCCAACGCCATGTACAGAGGTGACAGCATGGACTTACCCCAACGCCATGTACAGAGGTGACACCATGGACTTACCCCAACCCATCACCATGTACAGAGGTGACACCATGGACTTACCCCAACCCATCACCATGTACAGAGGTGACACCATGGACTTACCCCAACCCAACGCCATGTACAGAGGTGACACCATGGACTTACCCCAACCCAACGTCATGTACAGAGGTGACACCATGGACTTTCTCCAACCCAATGCCATGTACAGGAGGTGACACCATAGACTTACCCCAACCCAACGTCATGTACAGAGGTGACACCATGGACTTACCTGAACCCAATGCCATGTACAGAGGTGACACCATGGGTTAACCCAACCCAACGCCATGTACAGAGGTGACACCATGGGCTTACCCTAACCTAACGCCATGTACAGAGGTGACACCATGGAATTACCCCAACCCAACGCCATGTACAGAGGTGACACCATGGACTTACCCCAACCCAACGCCATGTACAGAGGTGACACCATGGACTTTCTCCAACCCAATGCCATGTACAGAGGTGACACCATAGACTTACCCCAACCCAATGCCATGTACAGAGGTGACACCATGGACTTACCCCAACCCAACTCCATATACAGAGGTGACACCATGGACTTACTCCAACCCAACGCCATGTACAGAGGTGACACCATGGACTTACCCCAACCCAACGCCATGTACAGAGGTGACACCATGGACTTTCTCCAACCCAATGCCATGTACAGAGGTGACACCATAGACTTACCCCAACCCAATGCCATGTACAGAGGTGACACCATGGACTTACCCCAACCCAACTCCATATACAGAGGTGACACCATGGACTTACTCCAACCCAACGCCATGTACAGAGGTGACACCATGGACTTACCCCAACCCAACGCCATGTACAGAGGTGACACCATGGACTTTCTCCAACCCAATGCCATGTACAGAGGTGACACCATAGACTTACCCCAACCCAATGCCATGTACAGAGGTGACACCATGGACTTACCCCAACCCAACTCCATATACAGAGGTGACACCATGGACTTACTCCAACCCAGCGCCATATACAGAGATGACACCATGGACTTACCCCAGCCCAGTGCCATGTACCGCAGCAGCACCCCCTCTTCAGAGAAAGACAAGACAACCAGCAAGTTGTGCAGGTACACGCCCTCCACCAGCAGCCAGTAGTAATTGGCGGCCACACAATACTGGGTGATGGTCTGAGCAACACGACAGCCAACCAGAGTCTGCAAAGACAGGAGACACCATGAGGAGCCAATGAGATCAACCCATACAGAACAATGGGTAGGGTTCATCAACCCAAGTACAGGTAAGGGGTGGAGCCTGACAGGACTGCTCCCTTTCATACAGGTAAGGAGAGGTGCCTGACAGAACTTCTCTCCATACAGGTGGGAGGAAGGAGCCTGACAGGACCCCTCCCCTTCAAACAGGTAAGGGGAGGAGCCTGACAGGACTGCTCCCCTCCATACAGGTAAGGGGAGGAGCCTGACAGAACTACTCTTCATACAGGTGGGGGGAGGAACCTGACAGAACCTCTGTCCTCCATACAGGTAAGGGGAGGAGCCTGACAGGACTGCTCCCTTTCATACAGGTAAGGAGAGGTGCCTGACAGAACTTCTCTCCATACAGGTGGGAGGGAGGAGCCTGACAGGACCCCTCCCCTTCAAACAGGTAAGGGGAGGAGCCTGACAGGACTGCTCCCCTCCATACAGGTAAGGGGAGGAGCCTGACAGAACTTCTCTTCATACAGGTGGGGGGAGGAACCTGACAGAACCTCTGTCCTCCATACAGGTAAGGGGAGGGGCCTGACAGAACTTCTCTCCATATAGGTGGGGGGAGGAGCCTGACAGGACCCCTCCCCTTCAAAGAGGTAAGGGGTGGAGCCTGACAGGACTGCTCCCCTCCATACAGGTAAGAGGAGGAGCCTGACAGAACTGCTCTTCATACAGGTGGGGGGAGGAGCCTGACAGAACCTCTGTCCTCCATACAGGTAAGAGGAGGAGCCTGACAGAAATTCTCTCCATATAGGTGGGGGCAGGAGCCTGATAGGACCCCTCCCCTTCATACAGGTAAGGGGTGGAGCCTGGCAGGACCCCTCCCCTTCATACAGGTAAGGAGAGGAGCCTAACAGGACCCCTTCCCTTGATACAGGCAAGGGGAGGAGCCTAACAGAACCTCTGCCCTACATATAGGTGAGGAGAGGTGCCTGACAGAACTTCTCTCCATACAGGTGGGAGGGAGGAGCCTGACTGGGAGGGGTCCTGTCAGGACTGCTCCCCTCCATACATGTAAGGGGAGGAGCCTGACAGAACTTCTCTTCATACAGGTGGGGGGAGGAACCTGACAGAACCTCTGTCCTCCATACAGGTAAGGGGAGGAGCCTGACAGAACCTCTCTCCATATAGGTGGGGGGGGGCTGACAGGACTGCTTCCCTCCATACAGGTAAGAGGAGGAGCCTGACAGAACTTCTCTTCATATAGGTGGGGGGAGGAACCTGACAGAACCTCTGTCCTCCATACAGATAAGGGGAGGAGCCTGACAGAACCTCTCTCCATATAGGTGGGGGGGGGGCTGACAGGACTGCTTCCCTCCATACAGGTAAGAGGAGGAGCCTGACAGAACTTCTCTTCATATAGGTGGGGGGAGGAGCCTGACAGAACCTCTGTCCTCCATACAGGTAAGGGGAGGAGCCTGGTAGAACTTCTCTCCATATAGGTGGGGGGGGGAGCCTGATAGGACCCCTCCCCTTCATACAGGTAAGGGGTGGAGCCTGGCAGGACCCCTCCCCTTGATACAGGTAAGGAGAGGAGGCTAACAGGACCCCTTCCCTTGATACAGGCAAGGGGAGGAGCCTAACATAACATCTGTCCTCCATAAAAGTAAGGGTAGGAGCCTGACAGGACCTTTGCCCTACATACAGGTGAGGAGAGGTGCCTGACACAACTTCTCTCCATACAGGTGGGAGGGAGGAGCCTGAATGGGAGGGGTCCTATCAGGACTGCTCCCCTCCATACAGGTAAGGGGAGGAGCCTGACAGAACTTCTCTTCATGCAGGTGGGGGGAGGAACCTGACAGAACCTCTGTCCTCCTTACAGGTAAGGGGAGGAGCCTGACAGAACTTCTCTCCATATAGGTGGGGGAAGCCTGACAGGACCCCTCCCCTTCATACAGGTAAGAGGTGGAGCCTGATAGGACCCCTCCCCTTGATACAGGCAAGGGGAGGAGCCTGACAGAATCTCTGTCCTCCATAAAGGTAAAGGGAGGAGCCTGACAGGACCTCTGTCCTACATACAGGTAAGGGGAGGAGCCTGACATAATTTCTTCTCATTCAGGTCAGGGGAGGAGCCACACCCTGTAGAGATATTAGATGGTCTCACCCTCTCCCTCAGCAGGGCAGTCATGTCCTCCTGGCCCTGGATCATGCTGTGTTGGTGTATGAGCAGAGCATCCCGGGACAGCAGAGACACTGCTCGCAGGATGAAAGACACAAACAGGTTACAGTGGATGAGGTTCCGCGTACAGCGCAGGCGCCTGCAACACAAAACGCATAATTACATCAACTGCCATCTGTCCACCAATCAGCTGCATACTACTGTGACTTCCCCAACCCACAGGGAGGAATCGGGGAAAAGTCTTCTCCACAGTGTTTAATATTTTTATTCTCTGTATAAATCAGGTCCCAAAAAAGTGCAGTGACAGAGAGAGGCCTGGGGATCCATGAACATAGTCCCTCCCCCAAGGACTCTGTGCTGAGGATCAGTGTACAATACACAAAGGCTGCGGGATCAGTGAGCATAGTCCCTCCCCTGAGGACACTGTGCTGAAGATATTCAGTGAACAAAAAGGCTGCAGGATCAGGGAGCATAGTCCATCCCCTGAGGAATCTGCGCTGATGATCCGTGTACAACACACAAAGGCTGTGGGATCAGTGATCATAGTCCCTCACCCAAGGACTCTGTGCTGATGATCAGTGTACAACACACAAAAGCAGCAGGATTAGCGATCATAGTCCCTCCCCTGAGGACTCTGTCATAATGATCAGTTTGCAACACACATAGGCTTTGGGATCAGGGAGCATAGTCCCTCCCCTGAGGACTCTGTACTGATGATCAGTGTACAACATACAACGGCTGCAGGGTCAGAGATCATATTCCCCCCTAAAGTCTCTGTGCTGATGATCAATGTACAACATACAAAGGCTGAGGGATCAGGGAGCATATTGCCTCCCCCAAGGACTCTGTGCTGATGATCAGTGTACAACACACAAAGGCTGCAGGATCAGGGAGCATAGTCCACCCCTGAGGACTCTGTGCTGAAGATATTCGGTGTACAAAAAGGCTGCAGGATCAGGGAGCATAGTCCCTCCCCTGAGGACTCTGTACTGATAATCAGTGTACAACCTACAAAGGCTGAGGGATCAGGGAGCATAGTCCCTCCCCTGAGGACTCTGTGCTGATGATCAATGTACAACATACAAAGGCTGAGGGATCAGGGATCAGGGATCATAGTCCCTCCCCCAAAAACTCTGTGCTGATGACCAGTGGACAACACACAAAGGCTGCAGGATCAGGGAGCATAGTCCCTTCCCCAAGGACTCTGTGCTGATGATCAGTGTACAACACACAAAGGCTGCAGGATCAGGGAGCATAGTCTCTTCCCCAAGGACTCTGTGCTGATGATCAGTGTACAACACACAAAGGCTGCAGGATCAGGGAGCATAGTCCCTTCCCCAAGGACTCTGTGCTGATGATCAGTGTACAACACACAAAGGCTGCAGGATCAGGGAGCATAGTCCCTCCCCTGAGGACTCTGTGTTGAAGATATTTGGTGTACAAAAAGACTGCAGGATCAGGAAGAATAGTCCCTCCCCTGAGGACTCTGTACTGATGATCAGTGTACAACATACAAAGGCTGAGGGATCAGGGAGCATAGTCCCTCCCCTGAGGACTCTGTGCTGATGACCAGTGTACAACATACAAAGGCTGTGGGATCAGGGAGCATAGTCCCTCCCCTGAGGACTCTGTACTGATGATCAGTGTACAACATACAAAGGCTGAGGGATCAGGGAGCATAGTCCCTCCCCTGAGGACTCTGTGCTGATGACCAGTGTACAACATACAAAGGCTGTGGGATCAGGGAGCATAGTCCCTCCCCTGAGGACTCTGTACTGATGATCAGTGTACAACAAAGGCTGCGGGATTAGTGAGCATAGTCCCTCCCCTGAGGACTTTGTCCTGATGATCAGTTTGCAACACACAAAGGCTTTGGGATCAAGGAGCATAGTCCCTCCCCTGAGGACTCTGTACTGATGATCAGTGTACAACATACAACGGCTGCAGGGTCAGAGATCATATTCCCCCCTAAAGTCTCTGTGCTGATGATCAATGTACAACATACAAAGGCTGATGGATCAGGGAGCATATTGCCTCCCCCAAGGACTCTGTGCTTATGATCAGTGTACAACACACAAAGGCTGCAGGATCAGGGAGCATAGTCCACCCCTGAGGACTCTGTGCTGAAGATATTCGGTGTACAAAAAGGCTGCAGGATCAGGGAGCATAGTCCCTCCCCTGAGGACTCTGTACTGATAATCAGTGTACAACCTACAAAGGCTGAGGGATCAGGGAGCATAGTCCCTCCCCTGAGGACTCTGTGCTGATGATCAATGTACAACATACAAAGGCTGAGGGATCAGGGATCATAGTCCCTCCCCCAAAAACTCTGTGCTGATGACCAGTGGACAACACACAAAGGCTGCAGGATCAGGGAGCATAGTCCCTTCCCCAAGGACTCTGTGCTGATGATCAGTGTACAACATACAAAGGCTGTGGGATCAGGGAGCATAGTCCCTCCCCTGAGGACTCTGTACTGATGATCAGTGTACAACAAAGGCTGCGGGATTAGTGAGCATAGTCCCTCCCCTGAGGACTTTGTCCTGATGATCAGTTTGCAACACACAAAGGCTTTGGGATCAAGGAGCATAGTCCCTCCCCTGAGGACTCTGTACTGATGATCAGTGTACAACGTACAACGGCTGCAGGGTCAGAGATCATATTCCCCCCTAAAGTCTCTGTGCTGATGATCAATGTACAACATACAAAGGCTGAGGGATCAGGGAGCATATTGCCTCCCCCAAGGACTCTGTGCTGATGATCAGTGTACAACACACAAAGGCTGCAGGATCAGGGAGCATAGTCCACCCCTGAGGACTCTGTGCTGAAGATATTCGGTGTACAAAAAGGCTGCAGGATCAGGGAGCATAGTCCCTCCCCTGAGGACTCTGTACTGATAATCAGTGTACAACCTACAAAGGCTGAGGGATCAGGGAGCATAGTCCCTCCCCTGAGGACTCTGTGCTGATGATCAATGTACAACATACAAAGGCTGAGGGATCAGGGATCATAGTCCCTCCCCCAAAAACTCTGTGCTGATGACCAGTGGACAACACACAAAGGCTGCAGTATCAGGGAGCATAGTCCCTTCCCCAAGGACTCTGTGCTGATGATCAGTGTACAACACACAAAGGCTGCAGGATCAGGGAGCATAGTCCCTTCCCCAAGGACTCTGTGCTGATGATCAGTGTACAACACACAAAGGCTGCAGGATCAGGGAGCATAGTCCCTCCCCTGAGGACTCTGTGTTGAAGATATTTGGTGTACAAAAAGACTGCAGGATCAGGAAGCATAGTCCCTCCCCTGAGGACTCTGTACTGATGATCAGTGTACAAAATACAAAGGCTGAGGGATCAGGGAGCATAGTCCCTCCCCTGAGGACTCTGTGCTGATGACCAGTGTACAACATACAAAGGCTGTGGGATCAGGGAGCATAGTCCCTCCCCTGAGGACTCTGTACTGATGATCAGTGTACAACATACAAAGGCTGAGGGATCAGGGAGCATAGTCCCTCCCCTGAGGACTCTGTGCTGATGACCAGTGTACAACATACAAAGGCTGTGGGATCAGGGAGCATAGTCCCTCCCCTGAGGACTCTGTACTGATGATCAGTGTACAACAAAGGCTGCGGGATTAGTGAGCATAGTCCCTCCCCTGAGGACTTTGTCCTGATGATCAGTTTGCAACACACAAAGGCTTTGGGATCAAGGAGCATAGTCCCTCCCCTGAGGACTCTGTGCAGCTGATAATCAATGTACAACAGACAAAGGCTGCAGGATCAGAGAACATATTCTCCCCTGAAGACTCAACACAATCAATATAACACAATGTACAGCAAACCTTCCAATGAAAGCTATCCTTCTCAGGATACATTCTGCTGGGATATCATGCAGATGTGGTTACCTACTAATGTTTTGCTGAAACAGGACAAGTACTGGTTGGTGGAACTTTTTAAACATTAAGGCATTTGGTTTGATACCCAATGCAGCTCACAGGATCCTCAGACAGGTAATGAGAAATGGAGGTGGAAGACGTACCTGAGCTGTGTCAGTATACAGAGGGCCACAGTCAGTGCAGCCAGTGAAATGCCGTATCCCACACTGTACATCACCCGCAACTGAGACAGGATCCACGCTTCCCACTGCCGGCAAAGAACAAAGACCATCAATCCCACCACCGGACCTTCTCCTTATCATCGCAAATACCAGCAGACTGAATGCAATGCTCTCTATGGAAGTGAGGGTCTCTTACTTGGGATTGCTCCTCCTCTGGGTTGACATTCTCGCACTGTGAGTGGTCTCTCCAGGGCATGTCGGTCTCATCTCTGACCCACTGACCCTCAGCATCGCACCGCCTGAACACAAAACCGTCCTTTACTGCAGATAGAGAAGGACATTGAGTATGGATGAGCAGAGTATGGATGGGCAGAGTATGGATGGGCAGAGTATGGATGGACAGAGTATAGATGGGCAGAGTATGGATGGACAGAGTATAGATGGGCAGAGTATGGATGGGCAGAGTATGGATGGGCAGAGTATGGATGGGCAGAGTATGGATGGGCAGAGTATGGATGGGCAGAGTATGGATGGACAGAGTATGGATGGGCAGAGTATGGATGGGCAGAGTATGGATGGGCAGAGTATGGATGGGCAGAGTATGGATGGGCAGAGTATGGATGGGCAGAGTATGGATGGACAGAGTATGGATGGACAGAGTAAGGGTAGACAGAGTATTGGTGGACAGAGTATGGGGGGACACAGAGTATGAATGGACAGGGTATGGAGGGACAGAGAGTATGGATGGACAGGGTATGGGTGGGCTGGATATGGATGGGCTGGATATGGATGGACAGAGTATGGGTGGACAGAGTATGGATAGGCAGAGCATGGATGGACAGGGTATGGATGGACAGAGTATGGAAGAACAGAGTATGGAGGGCAAAAAATGGATGAGCAGAGTATGGATGGGCAGAGTATAGATGGACTGGGTATGAATGGGCAGAGTGTGGATAGACAGTATGGATAGGCAGAGTATGGATGGACAGAGTATAGATGGGCTGGGTATGAATGGGCAGAGTATGGATAGACAGTATGGATAGGCAGAGTATGGATGGACAGAGTATAGATGGGCTGGGTATGAATGGGCAGAGTGTGGATAGACAGTATGGATAGGCAGAGTATGGATGGGCAGAGTATAGATGGACTGGGTATGAATGGGCAGAGTGTGGATAGACAGTATGGATAGGCAGAGTATGGATGGATAGGGTATATGGATGGGCAGAGTATAGATGGGCAGAGTACATATTGACAGGGTATGGAGGGCAGAAAATGGATGGACAGAGTATGACAGACCTAACCAGGACAGAGGCTTTTGGAGAGGACTAGGGACAAGCATCCTACCCACTGATTATGGCCCATGGAGAGCGCAGATCATTCTATAATGATGGACAGAAATGTAATGGACACTGAGATCAAAGCTTGGACAATAAAGCTTCCCTTCTGGAGTAGATGGAAAGGTGTAATATTAATCCCGCACAGGTTAATGGTCAGAGGAAATATGGCGGCCCTCCTGCAGACTGGGTTGGAGAGGTTCCTTCACTTGGGACAGAAATATTTATCAGCCATAATCTTCAAGAGAGCTATGAATATACAATATCTCACAAAAGTAAGTACACCCCTCAGT
Source organism: Lithobates septentrionalis (assembly GCA_037952835.1). Classification (NCBI taxonomy): domain Eukaryota; kingdom Metazoa; phylum Chordata; class Amphibia; order Anura; family Ranidae; genus Lithobates; species Lithobates septentrionalis. The sequence goes on along the minus strand of JBBDGP010003321.1, from coordinate 78,161 downwards.
GACATTTGTGTAAATCTTTTCTTCTATCTTTTCATGTGACAACACTGAAGAAATGACACTTGTCTACAATGTAAAGTAGTGAGTGTACAGCTTGTATAACAGTGTAAATTTGCTGTCCCCTCAAAATAACTCAACACACAGCCATTAATGTCTAAACCGCTGGCAACAAAAGTCAGTACACCCCTAAGTGAAAATCTCCAAATTGGGCCAAAAGTATCAATATTTGGTGTGGCCCCCATTATTTTCCAGCACTGCCTTAACCCTCTTGGACATGGAGGTCACCAGAGCTTCACAGGTTGTCACTGGAGTCCTCTTCCCCTCCTCCATGATGACATCACAGAGCTGGTGGATGTTAGAGACCTTGTGCTCCTCCACCTTCCGTTTGAGGATGTCCCACAGATGATCAATAGGGTTTAGGTCTGGAGACATGCTTGGCCAGTCCATCACCTTTACCCTCAGCTTCTTTAGCAAGGCAGTGGTGGTCTTGGAGGTGTGTTTGGGGTGGTTATCATGTTGGAATACTGCCCTGCGGTCCAGTCTCTGAAGGGAGGGGATCATGCTCTGCTTCAGTAGGTCACAGTACATGTTGGCATTCATGGTTCCCTCAATGATCTGTAGCTCCCCTAGTGCCGGCAGCACTCATGCAGCCCCAGACCATGACACTCCCACCACCATGCTTGACTGTAGGCAAGTATGGATGGGCAGAGTATGGATGGGCAGAGTATGGATGGACACAGAGTATGGATAACCTGTGCTGGTCTGGTCACATGACCTCTCACCTTGGGCATACCAGGGCAGGTAGTATGGGCAGGGCTCTGAGTGGGTGGTGTTGGCCGCAGCATCTCCCCAGCACACGTACATGTCGAAGGTGCGGTTGCAGTACACTCCTATTATCAAACAAGAAGATCATCCATCAGCCAGGAAGACCCATAGACATGACTGAGGTCTCCTGGTGTCACCCCCCCCCACCAGTATGGCCGTCATACCCCTTGTAGCGTCACCTCCCACCAGTATGGCCGTCATACCTCTTGTAGAGTCACCGCCACCAGTGTCACCAGCATACCCCATGTTGAGTCATCTCCCACCAGTGTGGCCGTTATACCCCATGTAGAGTCACCCCCACCAGTATCACCGTCATACCCCATGTAGAGTCACCTCTCATCAGTTTGGCAGTCATTCCCCATGTAGAGCCACCTCCCACCAGTATGGCAGTCATACCCCATGTAGAGCCACCTCCCACCAGTATGGCAGTCATACCCCATGTAGAGTCACAACCCACCAGTATGGCCATCATTCCCCATGTAGAGTCACCTCCCACCAGTATGGCCGTCATTCCCCACTTAGAGTCACCTCCCACCAGTATGGCAGTCATACCCCATGTAGAGTCACAACCCACCAGTATGGCCGCTATACTCTATGTAGAGTCACAACCCACCAGTATGGCCATCATTCCCCATGTAGAGTCACCTCCCACCAGTATGGCAGTCATTCCCCATGTAGAGTCACCTTCCACCAGTATGGCCATCATTCCCCATGTAAAGTCACCATGAAGGCAGCTGATCAGAATTCAATGTTAACAAGACAATCAATCAAGACTTGTGTTTAAAAGGGGCTTCCGTCCCCCACCTTTCTGTCCATGGGGAATGGCTTCCATTTATAGATGTAACAATGACCGGCGTCTCACCACTCATTGGAGGATCGGACTGTATCCGGAGCTCACACTCCTCCTGATATCCCTTCCAGGCCTGGACCATCTCGTGTACCGTGTCCGGGTGAACGACCTGCAATGAATACAGGACTCATAACACTCTGTTCACCAGGTCTGACCCTGCCCCCTGCCACGCCCCGGGGTGTGCGGATGACCTCCCATGATACTCTTCCAGCTCTGGGATAAGGGGGAACCTCATAGAAATGAAAGATGTAAATGAATCGCTATGACCCCCCAAATACCCCAACATAGGGGCACAAATGTCACCCCAAAATGAGTCTACATGGAGGAGACAGGCAGCCCCCCTACTTCCATGGCGTCCCTGTGCCGCCCCCCCCATATATTCTCCAATGTTCCATCGTTCACCAAATTCTTCTACTCAGCCAAGAATATCCACCAACGAGCCATAATAATACTGACAGCCAACCAGGGATAATGTCACCCCATACCTGAGGAGGGGGAGGGGCAGAGCCAGGGACAATGTCACCCCATACCTGAGGAGGGGGAGGGGAAGAGCCAGGGACAATGTCACCCCATACCTGAGGAGGGGGAGGGGAAGAGCCAGGGACAATGTCACCCCATACCTGAGGAGGGGGAGGGGCAGAGCCAGGGACAATGTCACCCCATACCTGAGGAGGGGGAGGGGAAGAGCCAGGGACAATGTCACCCCATACCTGAGGAGGGGGAGGGGAAGAGCCAGGGACAATGTCACCCCATACCTGAGGAGGGGGAGGGGTAGAGCCAGGGACAATGTCACCCCATACCTGAGGAGGGGGAGGGGCAGAGCCAGGGACAATGTCACCCCATACCTGAGGAGGGGGAGGGGAAGAGCCAGGGACAATGTCACCCCATACCTGAGGAGGGGGAGGGGAAGAGCCAGGGACAATGTCACCCCATACCTGAGGAGGGGGAGGGGAAGAGCCAGGGACAATGTCACCCCATACCTGAGGAGGGGGAGGGGAAGAGCCAGGGTCAATGTCACCCCATACCTGAGGAGGGGGAGGGGAAGAGCCAGGGACAATGTCACCCCATACCTGAGGAGGGGGAGGGGAAGAGCCAGGGACAATGTCACCCCATACCTGAGGAGGGGGGAGGGGGGGCAGAGCCGGGGACAATGTCACCCCATACCTGAGGAGGGGGAGGGGAAGAGCCAGGGACAATGTCACCCCATACCTGAGGAGGGGGAGGGGCAGAGCCAGGGACAATGTCACCCCATACCTGAGGAGGGGGAGGGGAAGAGCCAGGGACAATGTCACCCCATACCTGAGGAGGGGGAGGGGAAGAGCCAGGGACAATGTCACCCCATACCTGAGGAGGGGGAGGGGAAGAGCCAGGGACAATGTCACCCCATACCTGAGGAGGGGGAGGGGAAGAGCCAGGGTCAATGTCACCCCATACCTGAGGAGGGGGAGGGGAAGAGCCAGGGACAATGTCACCCCATACCTGAGGAGGGGGAGGGGAAGAGCCAGGGACAATGTCACCCCATACCTGAGGAGGGGGGGAGGGGGGGCAGAGCCGGGGACAATGTCACCCCATACCTGAGGAGGGGGAGGGGAAGAGCCAGGGACAATGTCACCCCATACCTGAGGAGGGGGAGGGGTAGAGCCAGGGACAATGTCACCCCATACCTGAGGAGGGGGAGGGGAAGAGCCAGGGACAATGTCACCCCATACCTGAGGAGGGGGAGGGGTAGAGCCAGGGACAATGTCACCCCATACCTGAGGAGGGGGAGGGGAAGAGCCAGGGACAATGTCACCGCATACCTGAGGAGGGGGAGGGGAAGATCCAGGGACAATGTCACCCCATACCTGAGGAGGGGGAGGGGAAGATCCAGGGACAATGTCACCGCATACCTGAGGAGGGGGAGGGGTAGAGCCAGGGACAATGTCACCCCATACCTGAGGAGGGGGAGGGGTAGAGCCAGGGACAATGTCACCCCATACCTGAGGAGGGGGAGGGGTCGAGCCAGGGACAATGTCACCCCATACCTGAGGAGGGGGAGGGGTAGAGCCAGGGACAATGTCACCCCATACCTGAGGAGGGGGAGGGGTAGAGCCAGGGACAATGTCACCCCATATCTGAGGAGGTCACACTGACCAGTAATAAGAGCAGAAGAACCATTTCTTACCTCCAGGAGGAACATAAAAAATAAGACCATCTGAGCCAACATCCCGATCCCTCTGTCCTGAATCAGAGCAAATATATAGAATAATGAGACCTCCATCTATATACCGTCCCGTGTCCTCCATCTATATACCGTCCCGTGTCCTCCATCTATATACTGTCCCGTGTCCTTCATCTATATACCGTCCCGTGTCCTCCATCTATATACCGTCCTGTGTCCTCCATCTATATACCGTCCCGTGTCCTCCACCTATATACCGTCCCGTGTCCTCCATCTATATACCGTCCCATGTCCTCCATCTATATACCGTCCCGTGTCCTCCATCTATATACCGTCCCGTGTCCTCCATCTATATACCGTCCCGTGTCCTCCATCTATATACCGTCCCGTGTCCTCCATCTATATACCGTCCCGTGTCCTTCATCTATATACCGTCCCGTGTCCTCCATCTATATACCGTCCCGTGTCCTCCATCTATATACCATCCCGTGTCCTCCATCTATATACCGTCCCATGTCCTCCACCTATATACCGTCCCGTGTCCTCCATCTGTATACCGTCCCTTGTCCTCCACCTATATACCGTCCCGTGCCCTCCATCTATATACTGTCCCATGTCCTCCACCTATATACCGTCCCGTGTCCTCCATCTGTATACTGTCCTGTGTCCTCCACCTATATACCGTCCCGTGCCCTCCATCTATATACTGTCCCATGTCTTCCACCTATATACCGTCCCGTGCCCTCCATCTATATACTGTCCCATGTCCTCCACCTATATACCGTCCCGTGTCCTCCATCTGTATACCGTCCTGTGTCCTCCACCTATATACCGTCCCGTGTCCTCCATCTATATACCGTCCCATGTCCTCCACCTATATACCGTCCCGTGTCCTCCATCTGTATACCGTCTCGTGTCCTCCACCTATATACCGTCCCGTGTCCTCCATCTATATACCGTCCCGTGTCCTCCATCTATATACCGTCCCGTGTCCTCCATCTGTATACCGTCCCGTGTCCTCCATCTGTATACCGTCTCGTGTCCTCCACCTATATACCGTCCCGTGTCCTCCATCTATATACCGTCCCGTGCCCTCCATCTATATACCGCCCCGTGCCCTCCATCTATATACCGTCCCGTGTCCTCCATCTATATACCGTCCCGTGCCCTCCATCTATATACCGTCCCGTGTCCTCCATCTATATACCGTCCCGTGTCCTCCATCTATATACCGTCCCGTGTCCTCCATCTGTATACCGTCCCGTGTCCTCCATCTATATACCGTCCCGTGTCCTTCATCTATATACCGTCCCGTGTCCTCCATCTATATACCGTCCTGTGTCCTCCATCTATATACCGTCCCGTGTCCTCCACCTATATACCATCCCGTGTCCTCCATCTATATACCGTCCCATGTCCTCCACCTATATACCGTCCCGTGTCCTCCATCTATATACCGTCCCGTGTCCTCCATCTATATACCGTCCCGTGTCCTCCATCTGTATACCGTCCCGTGTCCTCCATCTATATACCGTCCCGTGTCCTTCATCTATATACCGTCCCGTGTCCTCCATCTATATACCGTCCTGTGTCCTCCATCTATATACCGTCCCGTGTCCTCCACCTATATACCATCCCGTGTCCTCCATCTATATACCGTCCCATGTCCTCCACCTATATACCGTCCCGTGTCCTCCATCTGTATACCGTCCCGTGTCCTCCATCTGTATACCGTCCCGTGTCCTCCACCTATATACCGTCCCGTGTCCTCCATCTGTATACCGTCCCGTGTCCTCCATCTATATACCGTCCCGTGTCCTTCATCTATATACCGTCCCGTGTCCTCCATCTATATACCGTCCTGTGTCCTCCATCTATATACCGTCCCGTGTCCTCCACCTATATACCATCCCGTGTCCTCCATCTATATACCGTCCCATGTCCTCCACCTATATACCGTCCCGTGTCCTCCATCTATATACCGTCCCGTGTCCTCCATCTGTATACCGTCCCGTGTCCTCCATCTGTATACCGTCCCGTGTCCTCCACCTATATACCGTCCCGTGTCCTCCATCTATATACCGTCCCATGTCCTCCACCTATATACCGTCCCGTGTCCTCCATCTATATACCGTCCCGTGTCCTCCATCTGTATACCGTCCCGTGTCCTCCATCTATATACCGTCCCGTGTCCTCCATCTGTATACCGTCCCGTGTCCTCCACCTATATACCGTCCCGTGTCCTCCATCTATATACCGTCCCATGTCCTCCACCTATATACCGTCCCGTGTCCTCCATCTATATACCGTCCTGTGTCCTCCATCTGTATACCGTCCCGTGTCCTCCACCTATATACCGTCCCGTGCCCTCCATCTATATACCGTCCCGTGTCCTCCATCTATATACCGTTCCATGTCCTCCACCTATATACCGTCCCGTGCCCTCTATCTATATACTGTCCCATGTCCTCCACCTATATACCGTCCCGTGTCCTCCATCTGTATACCGTCCCTTGTCCTCCACCTATATACCGTCCCGTGCCCTCCATCTATATACTGTCCCATGTCCTCCACCTATATACCGTCCCGTGTCCTCCATCTGTATACTGTCCTGTGTCCTCCACCTATATACCGTCCCGTGCCCTCCATCTATATACTGTCCCATGTCCTCCACCTATATACCGTCCCGTGTCCTCCATCTGTATACCGTCCCGTATCCTCCACCTATATACCGTCCCGTGCCCTCCATCTATATACCGTCCCGTATCCTCCATCTATATACCGTCCCGTGTCCTCCATCTATATACCGTCCCATGTCCTCCACCTATATACCGTCCCGTGTCCTCCATCTGTATACCGTCCCGTGTCCTCCATCTATATACCGTCCCGTGCCCTCCATCTATATACTGTCCCATGTCCTCCACCTATATACCGTCCCGTGCCCTCCATCTATATACCGTCCCGTATCCTCCATCTATATACCGTCCCGTGTCCTCCATCTATATACCGTCCCATGTCCTCCACCTATATACCGTCCCGTGTCCTCCATCTGTATACCGTCCCGTGTCCTCCATCTATATACCGTCCCGTGTCCTCCATCTATATACCGTCCCGTGTCCTCCATCTGTATACCGTCCCGTGTCCTCCACCTATATACCATCCCGTGTCCTCCATCTGTATACCGTCTATATAGAGAGCACAGTCTACATATATAGAGAGCACAGTGTATATAGAGAGCACAGTGTATATAGAGAGCACAGTGTATATAGAGAGCACAGTGTACAGATATAGAGAGCACAGTGTATATAGAGAGCACAGTGTACAGATATAGAGAGCACAGTGTATATAGAGAGCACAGTGTAAATATAGAAAGCACAGTGTATATATAGAGAGCACAGTGTATATAGAGAGCACAGTGTATATAAAGAGCACAGTATATATAGAGAGCACAGTGTATATAGAGAGCACAGTGTATATAGAGAGCACAGTGTATATATAGAGAGCACAGTGTATATATAGAGAGCACAGTGTATATAGAGAGCACAGTGTATATAGAGAGCACAGTGTATATAAAGAGCACAGTGTATATAGAGAGCACAGTGTATATATAGAGAGCACAGTGTATATATAGAGAGCACAGTGTATATAGAGAGCACAGTGTATATAGAGAGCACAGTGTATATAGAGAGCACAGTGTATATAGAGAGCACAGTGTATATATAGAGAGCACAGTGTATATATAGAGAGCACAGTGTATATAGAGAGCACAGTGTATATATAGAGAGCACAGTGTATATATAGAGAGCACAGTGTATATATAGAGAGCACAGTGTATATAGAGAGCACAGTGTATATATAGAGAGCACAGTGTATATATAGAGAGCACAGTGTATATATAGAGAGCACAGTGTATATAGAGAGCACAGTGTATATATAGAGAGCACAGTGTATATATAGAGAGCACAGTGTATATATAGAGAGCACAGTGTATATAGAGAGCACAGTGTATATATAGAGAGCACAGTGTATATATAGAGAGCACAGTGTATATAGAGAGCACAGTGTATATAGAGAGCACAGTGTATATATAGAGAGCACAGTGTATATAGAGAGCACAGTGTATATAGAGAGCACAGTGTATATATAGAGAGCACAGTGTATATAAAGAGCACAGTGTATATAGAGAGCACAGTGTATATATAGAGAGCACAGTGTATATAGAGAGCACAGTGTATATAGAGAGCACAGTGTATATAGAGAGCACAGTGTATATAAAGAGCACAGTGTATATAGAGAGCACAGTGTATATATAGAGAGCACAGTGTATATAGAGAGCACAGTGTATATAGAGAGCACAGTGTATATAGAGAGCACAGTGTATATAGAGAGCATAGTGTATATAGAGAGCACAGTGTATATAGAGAGCATAGTGTATATAGAGAGCATGGTGTATATAGAGAGCATAGTGTATATAGAGAGCACAGTGTATATATAGAGAGCACAGTGTATATAAAGAGCACAGTGTATATAGAGAGCACAGTGTATATAGAGAGCACAGTGTATATAGAGAGCATAGTGTATATAGAGAGCACAGTGTATATAGAGAGCACAGTGTATATAAAGAGCACAGTGTATATAGAGAGCACAGTGTATATAGAGAGCACAGTGTATATAGAGAGCATAGTGTATATAGAGAGCACAGTGTATATAGAGAGCACGGTGTATATAGAGAGCATAGTGTATATAGAGAGCATAGTGTATATAGAGAGCACGGTGTATATAGAGAGCATAGTGTATATAGAGAGCACAGTGTATATAGAGAGCACAGTGTATATAAAGAGCACAGTGTATATAGAGAGCACAGTGTATATAGAGAGCACAGTGTATATAGAGAGCATAGTGTATATAGAGAGCACAGTGTATATAGAGAGCACGGTGTATATAGAGAGCATAGTGTATATAGAGAGCATAGTGTATATAGAGAGCACGGTGTATATAGAGAGCATAGTGTATATAGAGAGCACAGTGTATATAGAGAGCACAGTGTATATAGAGAGCACAGTGTATATAGAGAGCACAGTGTATATAGAGAGCACAGTGTATATAAAGAGCACAGTGTATATAGAGAGCACAGTGTATATAAAGAGCACAGTGTATATAGAGAGCACAGTGTATATAGAGAGCACAGTGTATATAGAGAGCACGGTGTATATAGAGAGCACGGTGTATATAGAGGGCATAGTGTATATAGAGAGCACAGTGTATATAGAGAGCACAGTGTATATAGAGAGCACAGTGTATATAAAGAGCACAGTGTATATAGAGAGCATAGTGTATATAGAGAGCACAGTGTATATAGAGAGCACAGTGTATATAGAGAGCACAGTGTATATAGAGAGCACAGTGTATATAAAGAGCACAGTGTATATAGAGAGCACAGTGTATATAGAGAGCACAGTGTATATAGAGAGCACAGTGTATATAAAGAGCACAGTGTATATAGAGAGCACAGTGTATATAAAGAGCACAGTGTATATAGAGAGCACAGTGTATATAGAGAGCACAGTGTATATAGAGAGCACAGTGTATATAAAGAGCACAGTGTATATAGAGAGCACAGTGTATATAGAGAGCATAGTGTATATAGAGAGCACAGTGTATATAGAGAGCACGGTGTATATAGAGAGCATAGTGTATATAGAGAGCATAGTGTATATAGAGAGCACGGTGTATATAGAGAGCATAGTGTATATAGAGAGCACAGTGTATATAGAGAGCACAGTGTATATAGAGAGCACAGTGTATATAGAGAGCACAGTGTATATAGAGAGCACAGTGTATATAAAGAGCACAGTGTATATAGAGAGCACAGTGTATATAAAGAGCACAGTGTATATAGAGAGCACAGTGTATATAGAGAGCACAGTGTATATAGAGAGCACAGTGTATATAGAGAGCACAGTGTATATAAAGAGCACAGTGTATATAGAGAGCACAGTGTATATAGAGAGCACAGTGTATATAGAGAGCACAGTGTATATAAAGAGCACAGTGTATATAGAGAGCACAGTGTATATAAAGAGCACAGTGTATATAGAGAGCACAGTGTATATAGAGAGCACAGTGTATATAGAGAGCACAGTGTATATAAAGAGCACAGTGTATATAGAGAGCACAGTGTATATAGAGAGCATAGTGTATATAGAGAGCACAGTGTATATAGAGAGCACGGTGTATATAGAGAGCATAGTGTATATAGAGAGCATAGTGTATATAGAGAGCACGGTGTATATAGAGAGCATAGTGTATATAGAGAGCACAGTGTATATAGAGAGCACAGTGTATATAGAGAGCACAGTGTATATAGAGAGCACAGTGTATATAGAGAGCACAGTGTATATAAAGAGCACAGTGTATATAGAGAGCACAGTGTATATAAAGAGCACAGTGTATATAGAGAGCACAGTGTATATAGAGAGCACAGTGTATATAGAGAGCACAGTGTATATAGAGAGCACAGTGTATATAGAGAGCACAGTGTATATAAAGAGCACAGTGTATATAGAGAGCACAGTGTATATAAAGAGCACAGTGTATATAGAGAGCACAGTGTATATAGAGAGCACAGTGTATATAAAGAGCACAGTGTATATAGAGAGCACAGTGTATATAAAGAGCACAGTGTATATAGAGAGCACAGTGTATATAGAGAGCATAGTGTATATAGAGAGCACAGTGTATATAGAGAGCATAGTGTATATAGAGAGCACAGTGTATATAGAGAGCACAGTGTATATAGAGAGCATAGTGTATATAGAGAGCACAGTGTATATAGAGAGCACGGTGTATATAGAGAGCATAGTGTATATAGAGAGCATAGTGTATATAGAGAGCACGGTGTATATAGAGAGCATAGTGTATATAGAGAGCACAGTGTATATAGAGAGCACAGTGTATATAGAGAGCACAGTGTATATAGAGAGCACAGTGTATATAGAGAGCACAGTGTATATAGAGAGCACAGTGTATATAAAGAGCACAGTGTATATAGAGAGCACAGTGTATATAAAGAGCACAGTGTATATAGAGAGCACAGTGTATATAGAGAGCACAGTGTATATAGAGAGCACAGTGTATATAGAGAGCACAGTGTATATAAAGAGCACAGTGTATATAGAGAGCACAGTGTATATAGAGAGCACAGTGTATATAGAGAGCACAGTGTATATAGAGAGCACAGTGTATATAGAGAGCATAGTATATATCTTCTTACTTGTTAATATCAGAGGAAAGTGAAATCCCGGAATCAGTGATTGGAGATAAAAATCTTCTTCTGTCACATTGTATGTATATCACCGTCCTCACCGACCCGGAAATACAGCTCTCTATATATATATCTCTATCTATATATATCTCTCTAAATTTATATATATAGATAGATATATCTAAATATATTTATCTATATATATATATATATATATGTATAAATATCTATATCTCTCTCTCTATATACTGTATATATATATCTATCTATATCTCTCTCTCTCTCTATGGGAAGTCACACATCCAGTCTATGTAATCCTCACTCTTCTCCTCACCAGAACTCCGCTCTCCGACCGTCTGATCCCAGAATGGAGGAGGAGCGGAGATCACACATAGAGAGTATACGGGGTGATGTCACTCTATAGAGGTGTATACTGGGGTGTGGAGGGTGAGCCTGGGACAAACTACACTTCTGATTGGATGATAGAATCCCCAATACATCACCTCCAATCTTCTGTTTGCTGATACTATATATAAATATATATATATATATATATATATATATCTTTCCCCGTATTCTCATACTGTCTCCTATATACAGTATACAATATATATGCACAGTACTGTGCAAAAGTCTTAGGCAGGTGTGATGCTGTAAATGAAGAATGCTTTCAGAAATTGAAGTGTTAATAGTTTATTTTTATCAATGAAGAAAATGGAAAGTAAATGAAGAAAGATCTAAATCCGATCAATAATTGTCTTCTTCTAGGTAGACTTGCACACAGTTGGTGGAGGAACTCGGGAGGTAGGTTGTTCTAGGTACATCTTGGAGAACAAAGCACAGATCTTCTGTGAATGTTGGCTGCCTCCAATCCTTCTGTCTCTTCATATCATCCCAGACAGACTCCATGATGGTGAGATCAGGGTTCTGTGGGGGCCAAACCATCCCTTCCAGGACTCTTCCTTCTTCTTTACACTGAAGATAGTTCTTAATGACATTTACTGTATGTTTGGGGTGGTTGTTCTGCCACAGAATACATTTGGGCCCAATCACATGCCTCCCTGATGGTATGGCATGATGGAGAAGTATCTGTCTGTATTTTTCAGCATTGAGGACACCATTGATCCTGACCAAATCTCAAACTCCATTTGCAAAAATGCAGCCCCAAACTTGCAAGGTACCTCCACCATGCTTCACAGTTGGCTCCAGACATGCTCCAGCCCTTCCCCCAACAAACTGCTTCCTGTTACAGCCAAATCACATTCTGACTCATCAGTCCAGACCACCTGCTGCCATTTTTCTGCCCCCAGATACAACGTTTTCCTGCAAAGTTGAGTGGCTTAGCTTTGTTTCCATGTCATAGGCTTTTTTGGCATCAATTCTTCCATGAAGACCACTTCTAGTCAAACTTATCCAGAAAGTAGATGGGGGGGTACCTGGGTCCCCCCAGACTTCTCTGGACAGTAGATGGGGTACCTGGGTCCTACTGGTTTATTCCAGACTTCTCTGGACAGTAGATGGGTATACCTGGGTCCCGCTGGTTTTCTCCAGACAGTAGATGGGGGTACCTGGGTCCCACTGGTTTCCATCAGACTTCTCTGGACAGTAGATGGGTGTGCCTAGGTCCTACAGGTTTCCACCAGACTTCTACACTCCTCAACGTTACTCGACCACTGCATCTATGCTCCTCAACATTACTTAATCACTGCGTCTACACTCCTCAACCTTACCCGACCACTGCGTCTATGCTCCTCAACGTTACCCGACCACTGCGTCTACGCTCCTCAACATTACTTAACCACTGAGTCTACACTCCTCAACGTTACCCGACCACTGCGTCTATGCTCCTCAACATTACTTAACCACTGCGTCTACACTCCTCAACCTTACCCGACCACTGCGTCTATGCTCCTCAACGTTACCCGACCACTGCGTCTATGCTCCTCAACATTACTTAACCACTGAGTCTACACTCCTCAACGTTACCCGACCACTGCGTCTATGCTCCTCAACATTACTTAACCACTGCGTCTACACTCCTCAACATTACCCGACCACTGAGTCTACACTCCTCAACGTTACACGTCAACTGCGTCTATGCTCCTCAACGTTACCCGACAACTGCATCTATGCTCCTCAACATTACCCGACCACTGTGTCTATGCTCCTCAACATTACTTAACCACTGAGTCTACACTCCTCAACGTTACCCGACCACTGCATCTACACTCCTCAACGTTACCCGACAACTGCGTCTATGCTCCTCAACGTTACCCGACAACTGCGTCTATGCTCCTCAACATTACCCGACCACTGCGTCTATGCTCCTCAACATTACCCGACCACTGCGTCTATGCTCCGCAACATTACCCGACCACTGCGTCTATGCTCCTCAACATTACCCGACCACTGCATCTATGCTCCTCAACATTACCCGACCACTGCGTCTATGCTCCTCAACATTACCCGACCACTGCGTCTATGCTCCTCAACATTACCCGACCACTGCGTCTATGCTTCTCAACGTTACCTGACCACTGCATCTACCGCTCTCAACGTTACCCGACCACTGCGTCTATGCTTCTCAACGTTACCTGACCACTGCATCTACCGCTCTCAACATTACCCGACCACTGCGTCTATGCTCCTCAACATTACCCGACCACTGAGTCTACACTCCTCAACGTTACCCGACCACTGCGTCTATGCTCCTCAACGTTACCCGACAACTGCATCTATGCTCCTCAACATTACCCGACCACTGCATCTACCGCTCTCAACGTTACCCGACAACTGCGTCTATGCTCCTCAACATTACCCGACCACTGCGTCTATGCTCCTCAACATTACTTAACCACTGAGTCTACACTCCTCAACCTTACCCGACCACTGCGTCTATGCTCCTCAACGTTACCCGACAACTGCATCTATGCTCCTCAACATTACCCGACCACTGCATCTACCGCTCTCAACGTTACCCGACAACTGCGTCTATGCTCCTCAACATTACCCGACCACTGCGTCTATGCTCCTCAACATTACTTAACCACTGAGTCTACACTCCTCAACCTTACCCGACCACTGCGTCTATGCTCCTCAACGTTACCCGACCACTGCGTCTATGCTCCTCAATGTTACCCGACCACTGCGTCTATGCTCCTCAACGTTACCCGACCACTGCTTCTATGCCCCTCCACGTTACCCGACCACTGCATCTATGCTCCTCAACATTACTTAACCACTGCGTCTACAGTCCTCAACGTTACCCGATCACTGTGTCTACGCTTCTCAACGTTGCGGTTTCTTGAACAGCACATCTTGAACCCCAGTCTGCTTTGAAATCTTTGCCTGGGAGAGGCCTCTCTGATGCAGTATAACTACCTTGTGTCTTGTTGCTCTGCTTAGTCTTGCCATGCTGTATTACTTGTGACATGAAACTGTCTTCCACAACCTCACCTTACTAGCAGAGTTTGGCTAATCCGCACCCAGTTTTAAGTCTCCTACACAGCTGTTTCCGTTTCAGTTAATGACCTTGTTTCCACCTACCGGGGCGACCCATCCATTAAGGGCACAAGGGTGCCGCCCCCTCTCTCCAGCCACCCCCTCTATGTAGAATGGATAGATTCATGCATTGCATAATTCTAACCATGGCCGCTGCCGTTACCCCTTATTCAGGAGTCCAGCCCCTTTTAGGACGCCTAAAACCAGAGGCTCTAATAGGCTTAAAAAAAAGGTGGACTCGGAGCGCAGAGCATTGCGCTCGGAGCCCACCCAGGTGATTTAGAAATGTAAATGAATATTTGCTTTACTAACACTGAACCGCCTCTCTGGCAATCAGGCGCTGCTATTGGATGCCTAGCAGGAAGCAAAAAGAGATTTGATGGGCACAGTGGCGGCATTTGATGGCAAAGTGGCTGCATTTGGTGGGCACAGTGGCTGCGTTTTATGGGCACAGTGGCTGCATTTGATGGGCACAGCGGCGGCATTTGATGCCACAGTGGCGGCAATTGATGGCAAAATGGCTGCATTTGATGGGCACAGTGGCAGCATTTGATGGCACAGTGGTGGCAATTGATGGCCCAGTGGCTGCATTTGATGGGCACAGTGGCGGCATTTGATGACACAGTGGCTGCATTTGATAGCACAGTGGCGGCATTTGATGGCACAGAGGCTGCATTTAATGGGCACAGTGGCTGCATTTGATGGCACAGTGGCAGCAATTGTTGGGCACAGTGGCGGCATTTGATGACACAGTGGCTGCATTTGATGGGCACAGTGGCCACATTTGATGGGCAAAGTGGCTGCATTTGATGGGCACAGGGAGGCTGCAATTGATGTTCTTTCAGCATTTTTCAGTTTGTTTGCGCCCCCCCCCCCCAAAAAAAAATTTTTGAGCACCATCCACCACTGCCACCTACATATGAAATTGAGGATCATTAGCACCTGATTCTAATCCTACAAAATCGCTGACTGTATGCGAGTGTACAAAGTGTGCGAGTGGAACAATTGATGCTGGTTTGAAGCCAAAGGGCGGCCACGCCAAATATTGATTTGATTTAGATTTTTTTTCTCTTTGCTCAATTTGCTTTTTGTAAATTGATAAAAAGAAACAATTAAAATATAGATTTCTGAAAGCATTCTTACTTTACAGCATTTCTTCACACCTGCCTAAAACTTTTGCACAGCACTGTATATAACCAGCATTTTGATTGACTGGACGACATGTGACCCATCATTGCATGAACATTCTCACAGGTCCACCATCTTGTCAATGTTCCTCAGCAGAGGCCCTCATCCCATCTCAGTATTACTGGAGTCAGCGAGGAATAATGGGGCACTGTCTGAAATTTTCCTCCTGGTATCGGTGTATGGCCATAGTGACTGTCTGGCTGCGTCCTCTCATATCAGAGACATTGATGACATTGTTAAAGTTTAACGAGTGTCACCTCCAGTGTGTGGCATTCCTTTGCATTTATTGATGAACCAATCAATAGAGAACAATGGAGGAGAGTCTGATATCAGGTACAAGGAGTCCCGGCCTCCCCCCCCTCCTCCATCCCATTTACTCTGGAGGGCTCTCACTGCCCCTCTTGTTATAATGATGCCTCTCATCCCCCCATTAAACTCTTCACTGTCAATGGTCCCTCCAGCCCCCTCCGTCTATATGTCCCCCATCATCCTGTGCGGCCTCCTCCCAGCCTCAGGACCCCCGGAGGACGGATGACAGTAAGAGAAGGATGTGGGGATGTGGGGACAGTAATGACATTAGAGGAAGGAAACTCTCATCAGTGACTGTCTGTCCTCTGCCCGCAGACAGATCCGGCATCGCAAAATGACTTGTGTCCAACACAGAACCCTATAGAAGCTGAGATCCTTCCAGAGGGTAACATAGAGCCATGTGGGGGCCAAGATCCCCCCAGAGGGTAACACAGAGCCCTATGGAGGCCAATATCCCCCCCAAAGGATAACACAGAGCCCTATGGAGGCCAAGATCCACCCCAGAGGATAACAAAGAACCCTATAGAAGCTGAGATCCCCCCAGAGGGTAACACAGAGTCCTATGGAGGCCAATATCCCCCCCAGAGGATAACACAGAGCCCTATGGAGGCCAATATCCCCCCCAGAGGATAACACAGAGCCCTATGGAGGCCAAGATCCCCCCCAGAGGATAACACAGAGCCCTATGGAGGCCAATATCCCCCCCCAGAGGATAACACAGAGCCCTATGGAGGCCAATATCCCCCCCAGAGGAAAACACAGAGCCCTATGGAGGCCAAGATCCACCGCAGAGGATAACACAGAGCCTTATGGGGGCCAAGATCCCCCCCAGAGGGTAACACACAACCCTATAGAAGCTGAGATCCCCCAGAATGTAACATAGAGCCATATGGGGGCCAAGATCACCCCAGAGGGTAACACAGAGCCCTATGGAGGCCAATATCCCCCCCCCCCCGAGGATAACACAGAGCCCTGTGGGGGCCAAATCCCCCCAGAGGGTAACATAGGGCTTTATGAAGGCCAATATCCCCCCAGAGGATAACACAGAGCCCTATGGGGGCCAAATTCCCCCAGAGGGTAACATAGAGCTTTATGGAGGCCAATATCCCCCCAGAGGATAACACAGAGCCCTATGGGGGCCAAATTCCCCCAGAGGGTAACATAGAGCTTAATGGAGGCCAAGATCCCCCCAGATGGTAACATAGAGTCTTATGGGGGCCAGCCCCCCCACCCCAGAGGATAATACAGAGCCCTATGGAGGCCAAGACCCCCCCAGAGGGTGACACAGGGTGAGATCCCACCAGAGGGTAACATAGAGCCCTATGGTGGACGAGAACCCCCCAGAGGGTGACACAAGAGCCCTGCGGAAGCCAAGATCCCCCCAGAGGGTAACACAGAGCCCTATGGAGGCCAAGATCCCCCCAGAGGATTACGCAGAGCCCTATGGAGGCCAAAATCTCCCCCAGAGGATAACACAGAGCCCTATGGAGGCCAAGATCCCCCCAGAGAATAACACAGAGCCCTATGCAGGCCAAGATTCCCCCAGAGGATTATGCAGAGCCCTATGGAGGCCAAGATCCCCCCCAGAGGGTAACATAGAGCCCTATGGGGGCCGAGATCCCCCAGAGGGTGACACAAGAGCCCTGTGGAGGCCAAGATCCCCCAGAGGGTAACAGAAAGTCTTATTGAGGCCAAGATCCACCCAGAGGGTAAAAAAGAGCCCTAGAGAGGCTGAGATCCACCCAGAGGGTAACATAGAGCCCTATGGAGGCTGAAATTCCCCCAGAGGGTAACAAAGCCCTATGGAGGCCGAGATCCCCCCTTAAGGTAACAGAAAGTCTTATTGAGGCCAAGATCCCCCCAGAGGGTAAAAAAGAGCCCTAGAGAGGCTGAGATCCACCCAGAGGGTAACATAGAGC
Source organism: Lithobates septentrionalis (assembly GCA_037952835.1). Taxonomy (NCBI): domain Eukaryota; kingdom Metazoa; phylum Chordata; class Amphibia; order Anura; family Ranidae; genus Lithobates; species Lithobates septentrionalis. The sequence goes on along the minus strand of JBBDGP010003321.1, from coordinate 60,147 downwards.
CCTATGGGGGCCGAGATCCCCCCAGAAGGTGCCACAAGAGCCCTATGGAGGCCAAGATCTCCCCAGAGGGTAACAAAGAGCCCTAGAGAGGCTGAGATCCGCCCAGAGGGTAACATAGAGCCCTATGGGGGCCGAGATCCCTCCAGAGGATTAGGCAGAGCCCTATGGAGGCCAAAATCTCCCCCAGAGGATAACACAGAGCCCTATGGAGGCCAAGATCCCCCCAGAGGATAACACAGAGCCCTATGGAGGCCAATATCCTCCCAGAGGATTATGCAGAGCCCTATGGAGGCCAAGATCCCCCCAGAGGGTAACATAGAGCCCTATGGGGGCCAAGATCCCCCAGAGGGTGACACAAGAGCCCTGTGGAGGCCAAGATTCCCCCAGAGGGTAACACAGAGCCCTATGGAGGCCAAGATTCTACCAGAGGGTAACACAGAGCCTTTTGGGGGCCAACATCCCACCAGAGGGTGACAGAGAGCATTTTGGAGGGTATAGGAGGCTTAAATCACCCCACAGGATAACAGAGAGCTTCACAGAGGATGCAGAATTGCTACATCGCGTTAGAGGATTACAAAGAGCCTTATGGAAGCCAACATCCCCCCAGAGGGTAACAGAGAGCTCTATGGAGGATGTAGAAAGTTGAGATTCCTGCAGAGGGTAACAGAGCACCTCACAAAGGTTCTAGGAGGCCAACTTTCCTCCAGAGGGTGACAGAGAGCGTCAAGAAGGACATAAGAATCAGAGATCCCTCCAGGGGATAACAGAGAGGTTCTAGGAGACCAATCTCCCACAGGGGCTAACAGAGAGCCCTATGGAGGATATAAGAAGCTGACATCCCTGTAGAGGATAACATGGAGTACTACAGAGGTTTCAAAAGGCCAAAATCCTTCCAGAGAGCCCTATGGTGGATATAGGATGCCGAGATCCCCCCAAAGGACAACAGAGCATTTCACAGAGGATACAGGAGGCAAAGATCCTCCAAATGGTAACGGAGACCCCCAAGGAGGAAATAAGAGGCAAAGATCTCCCCAGAGGGTAACAGGGAGCCCCACTAAGGATACAGGAGAATATTTCCTCAAGGTTGACACAGGAGGTTGCTATCCTACCACAGGGTAACAGAAAGATTCACAGAATATATGGGAAGCCAAGATTTCATATGGAGAGTAACAAGGGCACAGGAGACAACAACCCACCTAGCAGGTAACAGAGAGACCCACAGAGGTTCTAGGAGGCCAACATTCCCCCAGAGGGTAACAGAGAGCCCCCCAAGGGTTCTAAGAGGCCAACATTCCCCCAGAGGGGTACAGAGAGCCCCGCTGAGCATACAGGGTCTGGGATACCCCCAGAGGGTAACAGAGAGCCCTACAGAGGGCATAAATAAGATAGTGCCCCCCTCCCCCCACTATGTACCCCTTGGGGTGATGTTACCCCCCTGGACATAGGCTAAGCTTCCTGTGTGCCCCATAGAGGGTTGTGGATGGATAGAGCTCAGATAGAGGGTGGCAGACCTCCCTGGGCTATGATTGTTTGGCTGATGTCTCTGGCATGCTTTGCGACGTATCCTCTGATCTGGCTTCCTGCCATTTGGCTCCGGTGTGGAAGTTTTATTATCATACAGATAGGGATGTGTATGTGGGGAGGGAGGACGACGAATCTCACCTGTATGGGGAGACACCAACCCATACACTGAGTGCCAACTACCATCAGCAGGTGACTGATACCGAGACTGGGCACTGCAAGACATTCCCCAGAGAGGTGAGACAGACAGTGAGGGGAATAATCTGAGATAAGTGCAGCGTGGGAAGGACGCAGATACGGCTGTAAACAATTCAATTATATGATAAGTGAGACAACGCAGCACTTACTTCCATTACCACCTATGTACTAATCATAGAGGACCCATCTATACCAGGGGAGGGGGTGGCATTACATATATTACCTGATAACAGCAGGAGGAGCTTACACTCTAATGTCCCCCAGTCACACACTATCATTATACATTTATATAGCTCTGACATATACCACAGTGCTGTACAGAGATCCCTGAGCCAGTCACATCAGTCTCTTTACCAAAACAGACGTGGTACTGTGCAGAATCCATACATAGAGAATAAAAACATATACTAAGAATAAAACCATGCAGCAGGACAAGAGAAGTGGTATTGTGCCATGTTCTCAGGTCTAATAGTTCTGTAATCCCGGGTATGATAGCTTTCTATTCTTAGTTCTGATAGCTCCATGCTCTTATAGCTCTATAATCTCAGGTCTGACAGCTCTGTGTTCTCGGGTCTGATAGATCTGTGTTCTCAGGTCTGATAGCTCTGTGTTCTCAGGTCTGATAGATCTGTGTTCTCAGGTCTGATAGATCTGTGTTCTCAGGTCTGATAGATCTGTGTTCTCAGGTCTGCTAGCTCTATGTTCTCAGGTCTGATAGCTCTGTGTTCTCAGGTCTGATAGCTCTGTGTTCTCAGGTCTGATAGATCTGTGTTCTCAGGTCTGATAGATCTGTGTTCTCAGGTCTGATAGCTCCATGTTCTCAGGTCTGATAGATCTGCGTTCTCAGATCTGATAGCTCTATGTTCTCAGGTCTGACAGCCCCTTGTTCTCAGGTCTGATAGCTCTGTGTTCCAAGGTCTGACAGCTCCATATTCTAAGCTCTGATACCTCTGTGTTCTCAGATCTGATAGCTCTATGTTCTCAGATCTGATAGCTCTGTGTTCTCAGGTCTGACAGCTCCATGTTCACAGGTCTGATAGATCTATTTTCTTAGGCCTGATAGCTCTGTGTTCTCAGGTCTGATAGCTCTGTGTTCTCAGGTCGGATAGATTTGCGTTCTCAGGTCTGATAGCTCCATGTTCTCAGGTCTGAAAGCTCTGTATTCTCAGGTCTGATGATAGCTCCATGTTCTCAGCTCTGATAGATCCATGTTTTCAGGTCTGATAGCTCTGTGTTCTCAGGTCTGACAGCTCCATGTTCACAGGTCTGATAGATCTGTTTTCTCAGGCCTGATAGCTCTATGTTCTCAGGTCTGATAGACCCGTGTTCTCAGGTCTGATAGCCCCTTGTTCTCAGGTCTGATAGCTCTGTGTTCTCAGGTCTGATAGATCTGTGTTCTCGGGTCTGCTAGATTTGTGTTCTCAGGTCTGACAGCCCCTTGTTCTCAGGTCTGATAGCTCCGTGTTCTCAGGTCTGACGGCTCCACGTTCTTAGGTCTGATAGCTCTGTGTTCTCAAGTCTGATAGCTCTGTGTTCTCAAGTCTGATAGCTCTGTGTTCTCAGGTCTGACAGCTCTGTGTTCTCAGGTCTGATAGCCCCTTGTTCTTAGGTCTGATAGATGTGTGTTCTCAGGTCTGATAGCTCCATGTTCTCAGATCTGATAGCTCTGTGTTTTCCGATCTGATAGATCTGTGTTCTCAGGTCTAATAGATTTGTGTTCACGGGTCTGATAGCTCCATGTTCTCAGTTCTGAAAGCTCTGTGTTCTCAACTCTGATAGATCTGTGTTCTCAACTCTGATAGATCTGTGTTCTCAGGTCTGATAGCGCTGTGTTCTCAGGTCTGATAGCTCCTTGTTCTCAGGTCTGGCAGCTCCTTGTTCTCAGGTCTGACAGCTCCATGTTCTCAGGTCTGATAGCTCTGTGTTCTCAGGTCTGACAGCTCCATGTTCTCAGGTCTGATAGATCTGCATTCTCAGATCTGATAGCCCTGTGTTCTCAGGTCTAAAAGGGTCCTTATTCTCAGGTCTGACAGCTCCTTGTTCTCAGGTCTGATAGCTCCATGTTCTCGAGTTTGATAGCTCCATGTTCTCAGGTCTGAAAGCTCTGTGTTCTCAATTCTGATAGATCTGTGTTCTCTGGTCTGATAGCTCTATGTTCTCAGGTCTGATAGCTCCTTCTTCTCAGGTCTGGCAGCTCCGTGTTCTCAGGTCTGACAGCTCCATGTTCTCAGGTCTTATAGCTCTGTGTTCTCAGGTCTGACAGCTCCATGTTCTCAGGTCTGATAGATCTGCGTTCTCAGATCTTATAGCTCTGTGTTCTCAGGTCTGAAAGCTCCTTGTTCTTAGGTCTGACAGCTCCTTGTTCTCAGGTCTGATAGCTTGGTGTTCTCAGGTCTGACAGCTCCATGTTCTCAGGTCTGATAGCTCTGTGTTCTCAGGTCTGACAGCTCTGTGTCCTCAGGTTTGATAGTTCTGTGTTCTCATGTCTGATAGATCTGTGTTCTCAGGTCTGATAGCCCCTTGCTCTCAGGTCTGATAGCTCTGTGTTCTCATGTCTGATAGAGCCGTGTTCTCAGGTCTGATAGCCCCTTGTTCTCAGGTCTGACAGCTCTGTGTAATCAGGTTCTGATAGATTTGTGTTCTCGGGTCTGATAGCTCCATGTTCTCAGGTCTGAAAGCTCTGTATTCTCAGGTCTAATGATAGCTCCATGTTCTCAGGTCTGATAGATCCATGTTCTCAGGTCTGACAGCTCCGTGTTTTCAGGTCTGATAGCTCTGTGTTCTCAGGTCTGACAGCTCCATGTTCACAGGTCTGATAGATCTGTTTTCTCAGGCCTGATAGCTCTGTGTTCTCAGGTTTGATAGATCTGTGTTCTCAGGTCTGATAGATCCGTGTTCTCAGGTCTGATAGCCCCTTATTCTCAGGCCTGATAGCTCTGTGTTCTCAGGTATGATAGATCTGTGTTCTCAGGTCTGATAGATGTGTGTTCTCAGGTCTGATAGCTCCATGTTCTCAGGTCTGAAAGCTCTGTATTCTCAGGTCTGATGATAGCTCCATGTTCTCAGGTCTGATAGATCCATGTTCTTAGGTCTGACAGCTCCATGTTCTCAGGTCTGATAGCTCTGTGTTCTCAGGTCTGACAGCTCCATGCTCTCAGGTCTGATAGATCTGTGTTCTCAGGTCTGATAGCGCCATGTTCTCAGGTCTGACAGGTGCATGTTCTCAGGTCTGATAGCTCTGTGTTCCCAGGTCTGACAGCTCCATGTTCTCATCTCTGATACCTCTGTGTTCTCATCTCTGATACCTCTGTGTTCTCAGATCTGATAGCTCTGTGTTCTCAGCTCTGACAGCTCCATGTTCACAGGTCTGATAGATCTGTTTTCTCAGGCCTGATAGCTCTGTGTTCTCAGGTCTGATAGATCTGTGTTCCCAGGTCTGATAGATCCGTGTTCTCAGGTCTGATAGCCCCTTGTTCTCAGGTCTGACAGCTCTGTGTTCTCAGGTCTGATAGCTCTGTGTTCTCATGTCTGATAGATCCGTGTTCTCAGGTCTGATAGCCCCTTGTTCTTAGGTCTGATAGATCCGTGTTCTCAGGTCTGATAGCTCTGTGTTTTCAGGTCTGATAGCTCTGTGTTCTCAAGTCTGATAGCTCTGTGTTCTCAGGTCTGACAGCTCTGTGTTCTCAGGTCTGATAGCTCTGTGTTCTCATGTCTGATAGATCCATGTTCTCAGGTCTGATAGCCCCTTGTTCTCAGGTCTGATAGATGTGTGTTCTCAGGTCTGATATCCATGTTCTCAGGTCTGATAGCTCTGTGTTCTCAGGTCTGATAGCTCTGTGTTTTCAGGTCTGATAGATCTGTGTTCTCAGGTCTGATAGATTTGTGTTCTCAGGTCTGAAAGCTCTGTGTTCTCAACTCTGATAGATCTGTGTTCTCAGGTCTGATAGATCTGTGTTCTCAGGTCTGATAGATCCGTGTTCTCAGGTCTGATAGCCCCTTGTTTTCAGGTCTGATAGCTTTGTGTTCTCATGTCTGATAGATCCGTGTTCTGAGGTCTGATAGCCCCTTGTTCTCAGGTCTGATAGCTCCATGTTCTCAGGTCTGAAAGCTCTGTGTTTTCTACTCTGATAGATCTGTGTTCTCAGGTCTGATAGCTCTGTGTTCTCAGGTCTGATAGCTCTGTGTTCTCATGTCTGATAGCTCCTTGTTCTCAGGTCTGGCAGCTCCTTGTTGTTAGGTCTGATAGCTCCTTGTTCTCAGGTCTGAATTCTCCATGTTCTTAGCTCTGATAGCTCTGTGTTCTCAGGTCTGACAGCTCCTTGTTTTCAGGTCTGATAGCTCCGTGTTCTCAGGTCTGACATCTCCATGTTCTCAGGTCTGATAGCTCTATGTTCTCAGGTCTGATAGCTCTGTGTTCTCAGGTCTGACAGCTCTGTGTTCTCAGGTTTGATAGCTCTGTGTTCTCATGTCTGATAGATCTGTGTTCTCAGGTCTGTTAGCTCTGTGTTCTCAGGTCTGATAGCTCCATGTTTTCAGGTCTGATAGCTCTGTGTTCTCAGGTCTGACAGCTCCATGTTCACAGGTCTGATAGATCTGTTTTCTCAGGCCTGATAGCTCTGTGTTCTCAGGTCTGATAATTCTGTGTTCTCAGGTCTGATAGATCCGTGTTCTCACGTCTGATAGCCCCTTGTTCTCAGGTCTGATAGCTTTGCGTTCTCATGTCTGAGAGATCCGTGTTTTGAGGTCTGATAGCCCCTTGTTCTCAGGTCTGATAGATGTGTGTTCTCAGGTCTGATAGATTTGTGTTCTCAGGTCTGATAGCTCCATGTTCTCAGGTCTGAAAGCTCTGTATTCTCAGGTCTGATGATAGCTCCATGTTCTCAGTTCTGATAGATCCATGTTCTTAGGTCTGACAGCTCCATGTTCTCAGGTCTGATAGCTCTGTGTTCTCAGGTCTGACAGCTCCATGCTCTCAGGTCTGATAGATCTGTGTTCTCAGGTCTGATAGCGCCATGTTCTCAGGTCTGACAGGTGCATGTTCTCAGGTCTGATAGCTCTGTGTTCCCAGGTATGACAGCTCCATGTTCTCATCTCTGATACCTCTGTGTTCTCATCTCTGATACCTCTGTGTTCTCATCTCTGATACCTCTGTGTTCTCAGATCTGATAGCTCTGTGTTCTCAGGTCTGACAGCTCCATGTTCACAGGTCTGATAGATCTGTTTTCTCAGGCCTGATAGCTCTGTGTTCTCAGGTCTGATAGATCCGTGTTCTCAGGTCTGATAGCCCCTTGTTCTCAGGTCTGACAGCTCTGTGTTCTCAGGTCTGATAGCTCTGTGTTCCCATGTCTGATAGATCCGTGTTCTCAGGTCTGATAGCCCCTTGTTCTTAGGTCTGATAGATGTGTGTTCTCAGGTATGATAGCTCTGTGTTTTCAGGTCTGATAGCTCTGTGTTCTCAGGTCTGACAGCTCTGTGTTCTCAGGTCTGATAGCTCTGTGTTCTCGTGTCTGATAGATCCGTGTTCTCAGGTCTGATAGCCCCTTGTTCTCAGGTCTGATAGATGTGTGTTCTCAGGTCTGATAGCTCCATGTTCTCAGGTCTGATAGCTCTGTGTTCTCAGGTCTGATAGCTCTGTGTTTTCAGGTCTGATAGATCTGTGTTCTCAGGTCTGATAGATCTGTGTTCTCAGGTCTGATAGATCCGTGTTCTCAGGTCTGATAGCCCCTTGTTTTCAGGTCTGATAGCTTTGTGTTCTCATGTCTGATAGATCTGTGTTCTGAGGTCTGATAGCCCCTTGTTCTCAGGTCTGATAGATGTGTGTTCTCGGGCCTGATAGCTCCATGTTCTTAGGTCTGAAAGCTCTGTGTTTTCTACTCTGATAGATCTGTGTTCTCAGGTCTGATAGCTCTGTGTTCTCAGGTCTGATAGCTCTGTGTTCTCAGGTCTGATAGCTCTGTGTTCTCATGTCTGATAGCTCCTTGTTCTCAGGTCTGGCAGCTCCTTGTTGTTAGGTCTGATAGCTCCTTGTTCTCAGGTCTGAATTCTCCATGTTCTCAGGTCTGATAGCTCTGTGTTCTCAGGTCTGAAAGATCCTTGTTCTCAGGTCTGACAGCTCCTTGTTTTCAGGTCTGATAGCTCCGTGTTCTCAGGTCTAACATCTCCATGTTCTCAGGTCTGATAGCTCTGTGTTCTCAGGTCTGATAGCTCTGTGTTCTCAGGTCTGACAGCTCTGTGTTCTCAGGTTTGATAGCTCTGTGTTCTCATGTCTGATAGATCTGTGTTCTTAGGTCTGATAGCTCTGTGTTCTCATGTCTGATAGATCCGTGTTCTCAGGTCTGATAGCCCCTTGTTCTTAGGTCTGATAGCTCTGTGTTCTCAGGTCTGATAGATTTGTGTTCTCGGGTCTGATAGCTCCATGTTCTCAGGTCTAAAAGCTCTGTATTCTTAGGTCTGATGATAGCTCCATGTTCTTAGGTCTGATAGATCCATGTTCTCAGGTCTGACAGCTCCATGTTTTCAGGTCTGATAGCTCTGTGTTCTCAGGTCTGACAGCTCCATGTTCACAGGTCTGATAGATCTGTTTTCTCAGGCCTGATAGCTCTGTGTTCTCAGGTCTGATAATTCTGTGTTCTCAGGTCTGATAGATCCGTGTTCTCAGGTCTGATAGACCCTTGTTCTCAGGTCTGCTAGCTTTGTGTTCTCATGTCTGAGAGATCCGTGTTCTGAGGTCTGATAGCCCCTTGTTCTCAGGTCTGATAGATTTGTGTTCTCGGATCTGATAGCTCCATGTTCTCAGGTCTGAAAGCTCTGTGTTCTCAACTCTGATAGATGTGTGTTCTCAGGTCTGATAGCTCTGTGTTCTCAGGTCTGATAGCTCTGTGTTCTCATGTCTGATAGATCTGCGTTCTCAGATCTGATAGCTCTGTGTTCTCAGGTCTGAAAGCTTCTTGTTCTCAGGTCTGACAGCTCCTTGTTTTCAGGTCTGATAGCTCCGTGTTCTCAGGTCTGACAGCTCCATGTTCTCAGGTCTGATAGCTCTGTGTTCTCAGGTCTGATAGCTCTGTGTTCTCAGGTCTGACAGCTCTGTGTTCTCAGGTTTGATAGCTCTGTGTTCTCATGTCTGATAGATCTGTGTTCTCAGGTCTGATAGCTCTGTGTTCTCAGGTCTGATAGCTCTGTGTTCTCAGGTCTGACAGCTCCATGTTCTCAGGTCTGATAGATCTGCGTTCTCAGATCTGATAGCTCTGTGTTCTCAGGTCTGAAAGCTCCTTGTTCTCAGGTCTGACAGCTCCTTGTTTTCAGGTCTGATAACTCCGTGTTCTCAGGTCTGACAGCTCCATGTTCTCAGGTCTGATAGCTCTGTGCTCTCAGGTCTGATAGCTCTGTGTTCTCAGGTCTGACAGCTCTGTGTTCTTAGGTTTGATAGCTCTGTGTTCTCATGTCTGATAGATCTGTGTTCTCAGGTCTGATAGCTCTGTGTTCTCAGGTCTGATAGCTCTGTGTTCTCAGGTCTGATAGCTCTGTGTTCTCAGGTCTGATAGCTCCTTGTTCTCAGGTCTGGCAGCTCCTTGTTCTCAGGTCTGACAGCTCCATGTTCTCAGGTCTGATAGCTCTGTGTTCTCAGGTCTGATAGCTCTGTGTTCTCAGGTTTGATAGAGCCGTGTTCTCAGGTCTGATAGCCCCTTGTTCTCAGGTCTGATAGCTCTGTGTTCTCAGGTCTGATAGATCTGTGTTCTCAGGTCTGATAGATTTGTGTTCTCGGATCTGATAGCTCCATGTTCTCAGGTCTGAAAGCTCTGTATTCTCAGGTATGATGATAGCTCCATGTTCTTAGGTCTGAATGCTCCATGTTCTCAGGTCTGATAGCTCTGTGTTCTCAGGTCTGACAGCTCCATGTTCTCAGGTCTGATAGATCTGCGTTCTCAGATCTGATAGCTCTGTGTTCTCAGGTCCGAAAGCTCCATGTTCTCAGGTCTGACAGCTCCATGTTCTCAGGTCTGAAAGCTCTGTATTCTCAGGTCTGATGATAGCTCCATGTTCTCAGGTCTGATAGATCCATGTTCTCAGGTCTGACAGCTCCATGTTCTTAGGTCTGATAGCTCTGTGTTCTCAGGTCTGACAGCTCCATGCTCTCAGGTCTGATAGATCTGTGTTCTCAGGTCTGATAGATCTGTGTTCTCAGGTCTGATAGCTCCATGCTCTCAGGTCTGATAGATCTGTGTTCTCAGGTCTGATAGATCTGTGTTCTCAGGTCTGATAGCGCCATGTTCTGAGGTCTGAAAGGTGCATGTTCTCAGGTCTGATAGGTCTGTGTTCCCAGGTCTGACAGCTCCATGTTCTCAGCTCTGATACCTCTGTGTTCTCAGATCAGATAGCTCTGTGTTCTCAGATCTGATAGCTCTGTGTTCTCAGGTCTGACAGCTCCATGTTCACAGGTCTGATAGATCTGTTTTCTCAGGCCTGATAGCTCTGTGTTCTCAGGTCTGATAGATCTGTGTTCTCAGGTCTGATAGCCCCTTGTTCTCCGGTCTGATAGATGTTTGTTCTCAGGTCTGACAGCTCCGTGTCCTCAGGTCTGATAGTGCCATGTCCTCAGGTCTGATAGTTCGGTGTTCTCAGGTCTGACAGCTCCATGTTCTCAGGTCTGAAAGCTCTGTGTTCTCAACTCTGATAGATCTGTGTTCTCAGGTCTGATAGCTCTGTGTTCTCAGGTCTGATAGCTCTGTGTTCTCAGGTCTGATAGCTCCTTGTTCTCAGGTCTGACAGCTCCATGTTCTCAGGTCTAATAGCTCTGTGTTCTCAGGTCTGATAGCTCCATGTTCTTAGGTCTGAAAGATCTGCGTTCTCAGATCTGATAGCTCTGTGTTCTCAGGTCTGATAGCTCTGTGTTCTTAGGTCTGATAGCTCCTTGTTCTCAGGTCTGACAGCTCCATGTTCTCAGGTCTAATAGCTCTGTGTTTTCAGGTCTGATAGCTCCATGTTCTTAGGTCTGATAGATCTGCGTTCTCAGATCTGATAGCTCTGTGTTTTCAGGTCTGAAAGCGCCTTGTTCTCAGGTCTGACAGCTCCTTGTTCTCAGGTATGATAGCTCCGTGTCCTCAGGTCTGACAGCTCCATGTTCTCAGAACTGATAGCTCTGTGTTGTCAGGTTTGATAGCTCTGTGTTCTCAGGTCTGATAGCTCTGTGTTCTCAGGTCTGACAGCTCTGTGTTCTCAGGTCTTCTGTGTTCTCATGTCTGATAGATCCGTGTTCTCAGGTCTGATAGCCCCTTGTTCTCAGGTCTGATAGCTCTGTGTTCTCATGTCTGATAGAGTCGTGCTCTCAGGTCTGATAGCCCCTTGTTCTCAGGTCTGATAGCTCTTTGTTCTCAGGTCTGATAGATCTGTGTTATCAGGTCTGATAGATTTGTGTTCTCGGGTCCGATAGCTCCGTGTTTTCAGGTCTGAAAGCTCTGTATTCTCAGGTCTGATGATAGCTCCATGTTCTCAGGTCTGATAGATCCATGTTCTCAGGTCTGGCAGCTCCATGTTCTCAAGTCTGATAGCTCTGTGTTCTCAGGTCTGACAGCTCCATGCTCTCAGGTCTGATAGATCTGTGTTCTCAGGTCTGATAGCGCCATGTTCTCAGGTCTGACAGGTGCATGTTCTCAGGTCTAATAGCTCTGTGTTCTCATGTCTGATAGAGCCGTGTTCTCAGGTCTGATAGCTCCTTGTTCTCAGGTCTGATAGCTGTGTTCTCAGGTCTGATAGATCTGTGTTCCCAGGTCTGCTAGATTTGTGTTTTTGGGTCTGCTAGCTCCATGTTTTCAGGTCTGAAAGATCTGTATTCTCAGGTCTGATGATAGCTTCATGTTCTCAGGTCTGATAGATCCATGTTCTCAGGTCTGACAGCTCCATGTTCTCAGGTCTGATAGCTCTGTGTTCTCAGGTCTGACAGCTCCATGCTCTCAGGTCTGATAGATCTGTGTTCTCAGGTCTGATAGATCTGTGTTCTCAGGTCTGACAGGTGCATGTTCTCAGGTCTGATAGCTCTGTATTTCCAGGTCTGACAGCTCCATGTTCTCAGCTCTGATACTTCTGTGTTCTCAGATCTGATAGCTCTGTGTTCTCAGATCTGATAGCTCTGTGTTCTCAGGTCTGACAGCTCCATGTTCACAGGTCTGATCGATCTGTTTTCTCAGGCCTGATAGCTCTGTGTTCTCAGGTCTGATCTGTGTTCTCAGGTCTGATAGCCCCTTGTTCTCAGGTCTGATAGATGTTTGTTCTCAGGTCTAACAGCTCTGTGCTCTCAGGTCTGATAGCTGAGTGTTTCCAGGTCTGATAGCTCCTTGTTCTCAGATCTGATAGATCTGTATTCTCAGGTCTGACAGCTCTGTGTCCTCAGGTCTGATAGCTCCATGTAATCGGGTCTTGATAGTTCTGTGTTCTCAGGTCTGACAGCTCTATGTTCTCAGGTCTGATAGCTCTATGTTCTCAGGTCTGACAGCTCCATGTTCTCAGGTCTGATAGATCTGCGTTCTCAGGTCTGAAAGATCCTTGTTCTCAGGTCTGACAGCCCCTTGTTCTCAGGTCTGATAGCTCCGTGTTCTCAGGTCTGACAGCTCCATGTTCTCAGGTCTGATAGCTCTGTGTTCTCAAGTCTGATAGCTCTGTGTTCTCAGATCTGATAGCTCTGTGTTCTCAGGTCTGATAGCTCTGTGTTCCCATGTCTGATAGATCCGTGTTCTCAGGTCTGATAGCCCCTTGTTCTCAGGTCTGATAGATCAATGTTCTCAGGTCTGACAGCTCCATGTTTTCAGGTCTGATAGCTCTGTGTTCTCAGGTCTGACAGCTCCATGCTCTCAGGTCTGATAGATCTGTGTTTTCAGGTCTGATAGCTCCTTGTTCTCAGGTCTGGCAGCTCCTTGTTCTCAGGTCTGACAGCTCCATGGTCTCAGGTCTGATAGCTCTGTGTTCTCAGGTCTGATAGCTCTGTGTTCTCAGGTTTGATAGAGCCGTGTTCTCAGGTCTGATAGCCCCTTGTTCTCAGGTCTGATAGCTCTGTGTTCTCAGGTCTGATAGATCTGTGTTCTCAGGTCTGATAGATTTGTGTTCTCGGATCTGATAGCTCCATGTTCTCAGGTCTGAAAGCTCTGTATTCTCAGGTCTGATGATAGCTCCATGTTCTTAGGTCTGAATGCTCCATGTTCTCAGGTCTGATAGCTCTGTGTTCTCAGGTCTGACAGCTCCATGTTCTCAGGTCTGATAGATCTGCGTTCTCAGATCTGATAGCTCTGTGTTCTCAGGTCCGAAAGCTCCATGTTCTCAGGTCTGACAGCTCCTTGTTCTCAGGTCTGATAGCTCCGTGTTCTCAGGTCTGACAGCTCCATGTTCTCAGGTCTGAAAGCTCTGTATTCTCAGGTCTGATGATAGCTCCATGTTCTCAGGTCTGATAGATCCATGTTCTCAGGTCTGACAGCTCCATGTTCTTAGGTCTGATAGCTCTGTGTTCTCAGGTCTGACAGCTCCATGCTCTCAGGTCTGATAGATCTGTGTTCTCAGGTCTGATAGATCTGTGTTCTCAGGTCTGATAGCTCCATGCTCTCAGGTCTGATAGATCTGTGTTCTCAGGTCTGATAGATCTGTGTTCTCAGGTCTGATAGCGCCATGTTCTGAGGTCTGAAAGGTGCATGTTCTCAGGTCTGATAGGTCTGTGTTCCCAGGTCTGACAGCTCCATGTTCTCAGCTCTGATACCTCTGTGTTCTCAGATCAGATAGCTCTGTGTTCTCAGATTTGATAGCTCTGTGTTCTCAGGTCTGACAGCTCCATGTTCACAGGTCTGATAGATCTGTTTTCTCAGGCCTGATAGCTCTGTGTTCTCAGGTCTGATAGATCTGTGTTCTCAGGTCTGATAGCCCCTTGTTCTCCGGTCTGATAGATGTTTGTTCTCAGGTCTGACAGCTCCGTGTCCTCAGGTCTGATAGCTCCATGTCCTCAGGTCTGATAGTTCGGTGTTCTCAGGTCTGACAGCTCCATGTTCTCAGGTCTGAAAGCTCTGTGTTCTCAACTCTGATAGATCTGTGTTCTCAGGTCTGATAGCTCTGTGTTCTCAGGTCTGATAGCTCTGTGTTCTCAGGTCTGATAGCTCTGTGTTCTCAGGTCTGATAGCTCTGTGTTCTCAGGTCTGATAGCTCCTTGTTCTCAGGTCTGACAGCTCCATGTTCTCAGGTCTAATAGCTCTGTGTTCTCAGGTCTGATAGCTCCATGTTCTTAGGTCTGAAAGATCTGCGTTCTCAGATCTGATAGCTCTGTGTTCTCAGGTCTGATAGCTCTGTGTTCTCAGGTCTGATAGCTCCTTGTTCTCAGGTCTGACAGCTCCATGTTCTCAGGTCTAATAGCTCTGTGTTTTCAGGTCTGATAGCTCCATGTTCTTAGGTCTGATAGATCTGCGTTCTCAGATCTGATAGCTCTGTGTTCTCGGGTCCGATAGCCCCTTGTTCTCAGGTCTGATAGCTCTGTGTTCTCATGTCTGATAGAGTCGTGTTCTCAGGTCTGATAGCCCCTTGTTCTCAGGTCTGATAGCTCTTTGTTCTCAGGTTTGATAGATCTGTGTTATCAGGTCTGATAGATTTGTGTTCTCGGGTCCGATAGTTCCATGTTTTCAGGTCTGAAAGCTCTGTATTCTCAGGTCTGATGATAGCTCCATGTTCTCAGGTCTGATAGATCCATGTTCTCAGGTCTGGCAGCTCCATGTTCTCAAGTCTGATAGCTCTGTGTTCTCAGGTCTGACAGCTCCATGCTCTCAGGTCTGATAGATCTGTGTTCTCAGGTCTGATAGCGCCATGTTCTCAGGTCTGACAGGTGCATGTTCTCAGGTCTAATAGCTCTGTGTTCTCATGTCTGATAGAGCCGTGTTCTCAGGTCTGATAGCCCCTTGTTCTCAGGTCTGATAGCTGTGTTCTCAGGTCTGATAGATCTGTGTTCTCAGGTCTGCTAGATTTGTGTTCTCGGGTCTGCTAGCTCCATGTTTTCAGGTCTGAAAGTTCTGTATTCTCAGGTCTGATGATAGCTTCATGTTCTCAGGTCTGATAGATCCATGTTCTCAGGTCTGACAGCTCCATGTTCTCAGGTCTGATAGCTCTGTGTTCTCAGGTCTGACAGCTCCATGCTCTCAGGTCTGATAGATCTGTGTTCTCAGGTCTGATAGATCTGTGTTCTCAGGTCTGACAGGTGCATGTTCTCAGGTCTGATAGCTCTGTATTTCCAGGTCTGACAGCTCCATGTTCTCAGCTCTGATACTTCTGTGTTCTCAGATCTGATAGCTCTGTGTTCTCAGATCTGATAGCTCTGTGTTCTCAGATCTGATAGCTCTGTGTTCTCAGGTCTGACAGCTCCATGTTCACAGGTCTGATCGATCTGTTTTCTCAGGCCTGATAGCTCTGTGTTCTCAGGTCTGATCTGTGTTCTCAGGTCTGATAGCCCCTTGTTCTCAGGTCTGATAGATGTTTGTTCTCAGGTCTAACAGCTCCGTGCTCTCAGGTCTGATAGCTGAGTGTTTCCAGGTCTGATAGCTCCTTGTTCTCAGATCTGATAGATCTGTATTCTCAGGTCTGACAGCTCTGTGTCCTCAGGTCTGATAGCTCCATGTAATCAGGTCTTGATAGTTCTGTGTTCTCAGGTCTGACAGCTCTATGTTCTCAGGTCTGATAGCTCTATGTTCTCAGGTCTGACAGCTCCATGTTCTCAGGTCTGATAGATCTGCGTTCTCAGGTCTGAAAGATCCTTGTTCTCAGGTCTGACAGCCCCTTGTTCTCAGGTCTGATAGCTCCGTGTTCTCAGGTCTGACAGCTCCATGTTCTCAGGTCTGATAGCTCTGTGTTCTCAAGTCTGATAGCTCTGTGTTCTCAGATCTGATAGCTCTGTGTTCTCAGGTCTGATAGCTCTGTGTTCCCATGTCTGATAGATCCGTGTTCTCAGGTCTGATAGCCCCTTGTTCTCAGGTCTGATAGATCCATGTTCTCAGGTCTGACAGCTCCATGTTTTCAGGTCTGATAGCTCTGTGTTCTCAGGTCTGACAGCTCCATGCTCTCAGGTCTGATAGATCTGTGTTTTCAGGTTTGATAGATCTGTGTTCTCAGGTCTGATAGCGCCATGTTCTCAGGTCTGACAGGTGCATTTTCTTAGGTCTGATAACTCTGTGTTCCCAGGTCTGACAGCTCCATGTTCTCAGCTCTAATACCTCTGTGTTCTCAGATCTGATAGCTCTGTGTTCTCAGGTCTGACAGCTCCATGTTCACAGGTCTGATAGATCTGTTTTCTCAGGCCTGATAGCTCTATGTTCTCAGGTCTGATAGATCTATGTTCTCAGGTCTGATAGCCCCTTGTTCACAGGTCTGATAGATGTTTGTTCTCAGGTCTGACAGCTCCATGTTCTCAGGTCTGATAGCTGAGTGTTTCCAGGTCTGATAGCTCCTTGTTCTCAGGTCTGATACTTCTGTGTTCTCAGGTCTGATAGCTCCGTGTTCTCAGGTCTGATAGCTCGGTGTTCTCAGGTCTGATAACTCCGTGTTCTCTGTTCTGATAGCTCCGTGTTCTCAGGTCTGGTAGATCTGTGTTCTCAGGTCTGGTAGATCATTTTTCTCAGGTCTAATAGCTCCATGTGCTCTGTTCTGATAGCTCCAGGTTTTCAGGTCTGATAGATGTTTGTTCTCAGGTCTGACAGCTCCGTGTTCTCAGGTCTGATAGCTGAGTGTTTCCAGGTCTGATAGCTCCTTGTTCTCAGGTCGGATAGATCTGTGTTCTCAGGTCTCATAGCTCCTTGTTCCCAGGTCTGATATTTCTGTGTTCTTAGGTCTAAAAGCCCCTTGTTCTCAGGTCTGATAGATGTGTGTTTTCAGGTCTGACAGCTCTGTGTTCTCAGGTCTGATAGCTTCTTGTTCTCAGATCTGTTAGATCTGTGTTCTAAAATCTGATAGCTCTGTGTTCCCAGGTCTGATAGCTCCATGTTCTCAGGTCTAATAGCTCCATGTTCTCAGGTCTGATAGCTCTGTGTTCTCAGGTCTGATAGCTCTGTGTTCTCAGGTCTGACAGCTCCATGTTCCCAGGTCTGATAGCTGCATGTTCTCAGGCCTCAGACCTGTTTTCTCAGGTCTGAAAGCTCTGTGTTCTCAGGTCGGATAGATCTGTGTTCTCAGGTCTGATAGCCCCTTGTTCTCAGGTCTGATAGATGTGTGTTCTCAGGTCTGACAGCTCTGTGTTCTCAGGTATGATAGCTCCTTGTTCTCAGGTCTGATAGATCTGTGTTCTCAGGTCTGACAGCACCGTGTCCTCAGGTCTGACAGCACCGTGTCCTCAGGTCTGACAGCTTTGTGTCCTCAGGTCTGATAGCTCCGTGTCCTCAGGTCTGATAGCTCCATGTTGTCTGTTCTGATAGCTCCGTGTTCTCAGGTCTGATACCTCCAAGTTCCGGCAGTGGACTGCCCCACTGACACTCTGCTCTCCCATGTTCCCGGCAGTGGGCTGTCCCACTGGAACTCTGCTCCCCCATGTTCTGGCAGTGGACTGTCCTACTGGCACTCTGCTTGCCCATGTTCAGGCAGTGGACTGTCCCACTGGCACTCTGCTCCCCCATGTTCCGGCAGTAGGCTGTCCCACTGGCACTCTGCTCCCCCATGTTCTGGCAGTGGACTGTCCCAATGGCACTATGCTCCCCCATGTTCTGGCAGTGGACTGTCCCAATGGCACTCTGCTCCCCCATGTTCTGGCAGTGGGCTGTCCCACTGGCACTCTGCTCCCCCATGTTCCGGCAGTTGACTGTCCCACTGGCACTCTGCTCCCCCATGTCCTGGCAGTGGACTGTCCCACTGGCACTCTGCTCCCCCATGTCCCAGCAGTAGACTGCCTCACACTGGCACTCTGCTCCCCCATGTATCGGCAGTGGACTGTCCCACTGGGACTCTGCTCCCCCATGTTCTGGCAGTGGGCTGTCCCACTGGCACTCTGCTCCCCCCAAGTTCCGGCAGTGGGCTGTCCCACTGGCATTCTGCTTCCCCATGTATAGGCAGTGGACTGTCCCACTGGCACTCTGCTCCCCCATGTTCTGGCAGTGGGCTGTCCCACTGGCACTATGCTCCCCCCAAGTTCTGGCCGTGGACTGTCCCACTGGCACTCTGCTCCCCCATGTTCCGGCAGTGGACTCTCCCACTGGCACTCTGCTCCCCCCATGTTCCCGGCAGTGGACTGTCCCACTGGCACTCTGCTCCCCCATGTTCTGGCAGTGGACTGTCCCCCTGGCACTCTGCTCCCCCATGTCCCGGCAGTGGGCTGTCCCACTGGCACTCTGCTCCCCCATGTTCCCGGCAGTGGGCTCTCCAATGATGGGATTTGGAGGGGGTATATATTATATATACAGGAAAAGCATGCTGTAATGCAATGATGGGATTGGGGATGTATAGTTTATTACACTATACAACGGGATACATGCTGTCCAAAGACAATATTTTTTTTTGGGGCGGGGGATATTATATAGAGGGAAGCATGCTCTCCAGTGATGGGATAGGGGAATAGTATATATTATATATACAGAAGGAAGCATGCTCTCCAGTGATGGGATGGGGGTGTAGTATATATTATATATACAGAGGGAAGCATGCTCTCCAGTGATTGGATGGGGGGTATATATTATATATACAGAAGGAAGCATGCTCTCCAGTGATGGGGGGTATATATTATATATACAGAGGGAAGCATGCTCTCCAGTGATGGGATGGGGGGGTGTAGTATATATTATATATACAGAAGGAAACATGCTCTCCAGTGATGGGATGGGGGGTGTAGTATATATTATATATACAGAGGGAAGCATGCTCTCCAGTGATGGGATGGGGGTGTAGTATATATTATATATACAGAGGGAAACCTGCTCTCCAGTGATGGGATGGGGAATAGTTTATATTATATATACAGAGGGAAGCATGCTCTCCAGTGATGGGATGGGGGTGTAGTATATATTATATATACAGAGGGAAGCATGCTCCCCAGTGATGGGATGGGGGGTGTGGTATATATTATAAATACAGAAGGAAGCATGCTCTCCAGTGATTGGATGGGGGGTGTAGTATATATTATATATACAGAGGGAAGCATGCTCTCCAGTGCTGGGGGGGGGGTATATATTATATATACAGAGGGAAGCATGCTCTCCAGTGATGGGGGGGTGTAGTATATATTATATATACAGAGGGAAGCATGCTCTCCAGTGCTGGGGGGGGGTATATATTATATATACAGAGGGAAGCATGCTCTCCAGTGATGGGATGGGGGTGTAGTATATATTATATATACAGAGGAAAGCATGCTCTCCAGTGATGGGGGGTATATATTATATATACAGAGGGTAGCATGCTCTCCAGTGATGGGATGGGGGGTGTAGTATATATTATATATACAGAGGGAAGCATGCTCTCCAGTGATGGGATGGGGGGTGTAGTATATATTATATATACAGAGGGAAGCATGCTCCCCAGTGATGGGATGGGGGGTGTAGTATATATTATATATACAGAGGGAAGCATGCTCCCCAGTGATGGGATGGGGGGTGTAGTATATATTATATATACAGAGGGAAGCATGCTCTCCAGTGATGGGATGGGGGTGTAGTATATATTATATATACAGAGGGAAGCATGCTCTCCAGTGATTGGATGGGGGGTGTAGTATATATTATATATACAGAGGAAAGCATGCTCTCCAGTGCTGGGGGGTATATATTATATATACAGAGGGAAGCATGCTCTCCAGTGATGGGATGGGGGTGTAGTATATATTATATATACAGAGGGAAGCATGCTCTCCAGTGATGGGGGGTATATATTATATATACAGAGGGAAGCATGCTCTCCAGTGCTGGGGGGGTATATATTATATATACAGAGGGAAGCATGCTCTCCAGTGATGGGGGGTGTGGTATATATTATATATACAGAGGAAAGCATGCTCTCCAGTGATGGGGGGTATATATTATATATACAGAGGGAAGCATGCTCTCCAGTGATTGGATGGGGGGTGTAGTATATATTATATATACAGAGGAAAGCATGCTCTCCAGTGCTGGGGGGGTATATATTATATATACAGAGGGAAGCATGCTCTCCAGTGATGGGGGGTGTAGTATATATTATATATACAGAGGAAAGCATGCTCTCCAGTGATGGGGAGTGAAGTATATATTATATATACAGAGGAAAGCATGCTCTCCAGTGATGGGGGGGGGTATATATTATATATACAGAGGGAAGCATGCTCTCCAGTGATGGGGGGGTATATATTATATATACAGAGGGAAGCATGCTCTCCAGTGATTGGATGGGGGGTGTAGTATATATTATATATACAGAGGGAAGCATGCTCTCCAGTGATGGGGGGGGTATATATTATATATACAGAGGGAAGCATGCTCTCCAGTGATGGGGGGGTATATATTATATATACAGAGGGAAGCATGCTCTCCAGTGATTGGATGGGGGGTGTAGTATATATTATATATACAGAGGGAAGCATGCTCTCCAGTGATGGGGGGGTATATATTATATATACAGAGGGAAGCATGCTCTCCAGTGATTGGATGGGGGGTGTAGTATATATTATATATACAGAGGGAAGCATGCTCTCCAGTGATGGGGGGTATATATTATATATACAGAGGGAAGCATGCTCTCCAGTGATGGGGGGGTATATATTATATATACAGAGGGAAGCATGCTCTCCAGTGATGGGGGGTATATATTATATATACAGAGGGAAGCATGCTCTCCAGTGATGGGGGGTGAAGTATATATTATATATACAGAAGGAAGCATGCTCTCCAGTGATGGGGGGTGAAGTATATATTATATATACAGAAGGAAGCATGCTCTCCAGTGATGGGGGGTATATATTATATATACAGAGGGAAGCATGCTCTCCAGTGATGGGGGGGTATATATTATATATACAGAGGGAAGCATGCTCTCCAGTGATGGGGGGTATATATTATATATACAGAGGGAAGCATGCTCTCCAGTGATGGGGGGTGAAGTATATATTATATATACAGAAGGAAGCATGCTCTCCAGTGATGGGGGATTGGGGGGGGGTAGTATCAGAGCAGAAGATGCTGCAGGAAGCAGTTACCATGGTGACGGGAGAAGGAGGGATGTGAGAAGAAAGGACGGGAGTCTGGCAGGCAGAGGGAGGACAGAGAAGATTGGGACACGGTAGCAGAAGGCGGGCAGAATGTCGGAGTCCGGGGCCGGGGGCAGCTCCGTCTATGACACCAGTTCCCTGCTGCAGTACTGTAATGGTGAGGATGGCGGAGGATGGCGGAGGGGGGGGGGGGGGGTGGGGAGACAATGGGCCCTATGAGGGTGGCACAGCCTGGTACCATCCGCGGGGTGGGGGAGGGGATGCTATACATCTATAGGAGCCGGTTAACCCTTCCAGGCCTGTGAGCTCTCTAATCTCCAGATTGCACCCTAGATGACGGCCTGTCGGGCCCCAGTGCCATGGACACCGATGACCGAATATCCAACCTGGAACAGCGGCTGCAGCTCCAGGAGGACGAGATGCAGGTGCTGCGCGCTGCGCTGAGCGACGCGCTGAGGAGGCTGCGAGTCTGCGAGGAGAGGGGCGACCCCCTGCGGGGGAGACAAGGTGAGAGATCATCAATATTACTGATATCATTCCATCCACCGGGGGGCGCTCTGCCCCCCCTAATCATCAGGACAATAACACTGACCCCACCAACCAATCACAATTCACAATATGTTCTCCAACCAGCCCTACACAACTGACCACTGAAACCTGATTGGTGCGCAGCACCTGGCATGTGTCAGATGTGTCCAATCCCACATGGGCATCGGGGGAGGAGCCAACACTGAGATTGGATAGAACAAAGAAGCCCCACCCACCACCACATGGCCTCTCTTACAATAACAACACAGACTGCAGGGCAAGCTGGGACTTGTAGTTCAGGAAATCACTGCAAAGAAAGGAGGACCAGAAAATGTCTGACATGTATGTGATCGAGCGATGATCAATAACGATTGTCCGACATGCTGGAAAATCTCCCCACATAAAAATTACCCCACCCCCCCACAAACTGCCCTTTTCCCAAAAATACCCCCCCCCGACATACTGCCCTTTTCCCAAAATTACCCCCCCCCACACACAAACTGCCCTTTTCCCAAAAATACCCGCCCCACAAACTGCCCTTTTCCCAAAATTACCCCCCCCCCCCACATACGGCCCTTTTCCCAAAATTACCCCCCCACACAAACTGCCCTTTTCCCAAAATTACCCCCCCCCCACAAACTGCCCTTCCCCTCATACTACCTTCCATATAATCCCCACTGTCACACCCTCCACACTCCTCTCCTGTACATACCGCCCACTGTCATACCCTCCACACTCCTCTCCTGTACATACCGCCCACTGTCATACCCTCCACACTCCTCTCCTGTACATACCGCCCACTGTCATATCCTCCACACTCCTCTCCTGTACATACCGCCCACTGTCACACCCTCCACACTCCTCTCCTGTACATACCGCCCACTGTCATATCCTCCACACTCCTCTCCTGTACATACTGCCCACTGTCACACCCTCCACACTCCTCTCCTGTACATACCGCCCACTGTCACACCCTCCACACTCCTCTCCTGTACATACCGCCCACTGTCATACCCTCCACACTCCTCTCCTGTACATACCGCCCACTGTCATATCCTCCACACTCCTCTCCTGTACATACCGCCCACTGTCACACAACCTCCACACTCCTCTCCTGTACATACCGCCCACTGTCACACCCTCCACACTCCTCTCCTGTACATACCGCCCACTGTCACACCCTCCACACTCCTCTCCTGTACATACCGCCCACTGTCATACCCTCCACACTCCTCTCCTGTACATACTGCCCACTGTCACACCCTCCACACTCCTCTCCTGTACATACCGCCCACTGTCATACCCTCCACACTCCTCTCCTGTACATACCGCCCACTGTCATACCCTCCACACTCCTCTCCTGTACATACCGCCCACTGTCACACCCTCCACACTCCTCTCCTGTACATACCGCCCACTGTCATATCCTCCACACTCCTCTCCTGTACATACCGCCCACTGTCATACCCTCCACACTCCTCTCCTGTACATACCGCCCACTGTCACACCCTCCACACTCCTCTCCTGTACATACCGCCCACTGTCATACCCTCCACACTCCTCTCCTGTACATACCGCCCACTGTCATACCCTCCACACTCCTCTCCTGTACATACTGCCCACTGTCATATCCTCCACACTCCTCTCCTGTACATACCGCCCACTGTCATACCCTCCACACTCCTCTCCTGTACATACCTTTCACTGTCATATCCTCCACACTCCTCTCCTGTACATACCGCCCACTGTCATATCCTCCACACTCCTCTCCTGTACATACCGCCCACTGTCATATCCTCCACACTCCTCTCCTGTACATACTGCCCACTGTCATATCCTCCACACTCCTCTCCTGTACATACCGCCCACTGTCATATCCTCCACACTCCTCTCCTGTACATACCGCCCACTGTCATACCCTCCACACTCCTCTCCTGTACATACCGCCCACTGTCATATCCTCCACACTCCTCTCCTGTACATACCGCCCACTGTCATACCCTCCACACTCCTCTCCTGTACATACCGCCCACTGTCATATCCTCCACACTCCTCTCCTGTACATACCGCCCACTGTCATATCCTCCACACTCCTCTCCTGTACATACCGCCCACTGTCATATCCTCCACACTCCTCTCCTGTACATACCGCCCACTGTCATATCCTCCACACTCCTCTCCTGTACATACCGCCCACTCTCATACCCTCCACACTCCTCTCCTGTACATACCGCCCACTGTCATATACTCCACACTCCTCTCCTGTACATACCGCCCACTGTCATATACTCCACACTCCTCTCCTGTACATACCGCCCACTGTCATATCCTTCACACTCCTCTCTGCACAACAAGGAGGAGGGGGAGATTTGCAGTCACTCATTTGGCCTCCTCCCCTCCTCCTGTCCACCTGGCTCTGACCTCCCCCCCCACCTGGCTGCACCCCCCCTCTCTCGTCCACATGGCTCCCTCCTCCCCCCACTGGCTGCATTCACCCTTCTCCTGTCCACCTGGCTCCATCCTCCCCCACCTGGCTGCACTCCCCCTCTCCTGTCCACCTGGCTGCACCCCCCCTCCCCGTCCACCTGGCTCCCTCCTCCCCCCCACTGGCTGCATTCACCCTTCTCCTGTCCACCTGGCTCCATCCTCCCCCACCTGGCTGCACTCCCCCTCTCCTGTCCACCTGGCTGCACCCCCCCTCCCCGTCCACCTGGCTCCCTCCTCCCCCCCACTGGCTGCATTCCCCCCTCTCCTGTCCACCTGGCTCTGTCCCCCCCCCACCTGACTGCACTCCCCCCTCTCCTGTCCACCTGGCTGTACCCCCCCTCTTGTCCACCTGGCTGTGTCCCCCCACCTGACTGCACTCCCCCCTCTCCTGTCCACCTGGCTCCACCCTCCACTCCCCCCACCTGGCTCCACCCCCACCACTGGCTGCATTCCCCCCTCTCCTGTCCACCTTGCTCCGTCCTCCCCCACCTGGCTGTACCCCCCTCCCGGGCTCTGACCTCCCCACACCTGGCTGCACCCCTCTCCCCCGTCCACCTGGCTCTGACCTCCCCCCACCTGGCTGCACCCCCCCGTCCACCTGGCCCCCCCCCCCACCTGGCTGCACCCCCCTCTCCTGTCCACCTGGCTCGGCCCCCCCCCCATTGGCTGCATTCCCCCTCTCCCATCCACCTGACTCCGTCCTCCCCTACCTGGCTGCACCCCCCCTCCTGTCCACCTGGCTCCAACCTCCCCCCACCTGGCTGCACCCCCCTCCCCATCCACCTCGCTCTGACCTCCCCCCACCTTGCTGCACCCCCCGTCCACCTGGCTCCCTCCTACCCCCCCACCTGGCTGCACCCCCCCCTCCCATCCACCTGGCTCCGATCTCCCCCCCACCTGGCTGCACCTCCCCCGTCCACCTGGCTCCCTCCTCCCCCCCACCTGGCTGCACCCTCCTGTCCTATCCACCTGGCTCCGCCCCCCCACTGGCTGCATTTCCCCCTCTCCTGTCCACCTGCCTCCGTCCTCCCCCACCTGGCTGCACCCCCCTTCTCCCGTCCACCTGGCTCCGTCCTCCCCCACCTGGCTGCACCCCCCCTCTCCTGTCCACCTGGCTCCAACCTCCCCCCACATTGCTGCACCCCCCCTCCCCGTCCACCTGGCTCCCTCCTCCCCCCCACTGGCTGCATTCCCCCCTCTCCTGTCCACCTGGCTCTGTCCCCCCCCCCACCTGACTGCACTCCCCCCTCTCCTGTCCACCTGTCTCCACCCCCCCACCTGGCTGCACCCTCCACTCCCCCCCACCTGGCTCCACCCCCACCACTGGCTGCATTCCCCCCTCTCCTGTCCACCTTGCTCCGTCCTCCCCCACCTGGCTGTACCCCCCCCCGGGCTCTGACCTCCCCCCACCTGGCTGCACCCCTCTCCCCCGTCCACCTGGCTCTGACCTCCCCCCCACCTGGCTGCACCCCCCCGTCCACCTGGCTCCCCCCCACCTGGCTGCACCCCCCTCTCCTGTCCACCTGGCTCGGCCCCCCCCCAATTGGCTGCATTCCCCCCTCTCCCATCCACCTGACTCCGTCCTCCCCTACCTGGCTGCACCCCCCCTCCTGTCCACCTGGCTCCAACCTCCCCCCACCTGGCTGCACCCCCCCTCCCCATCCACCTCGCTCTGACCTCCCCCCCACCTTGCTGCACCCCCCGTCCACCTGGCTCCCTCCTACCTCCCCACCTGGCTGCACCCCCCCCTCCCATCCACCTGGCTCCGATCTCCCCCCCACCTGGCTGCACCTCCCCCGTCCACCTGGCTCCCTCCTCCCCCCCACCTGGCTGCACCCTCCTGTCCTATCCACCTGGCTCCGCCCCCCCCACTGGCTGCATTTCCCCCTCTCCTGTCCACCTGCCTCCGTCCTCCCCCACCTGGCTGCACCCCCCTTCTCCCGTCCACCTGGCTCCGTCCTCCCCCACCTGGCTGCACCCCCCCTCTCCTGTCCACCTGGCTCCAACCTCCCCCCACCTTGCTGCACCCCCCTCCCCGTCCACCTGGCTCCCTCCTCCCCCCCACTGGCTGCATTCCCCCCTCTCCTGTCCACCTGGCTCTGTCCCCCCCCCACCTGACTGCACTCCCCCCTCTCCTGTCCACCTGGCTGTACCCCCCCTCTTGTCCACCTGGCTGTGTCCCCCCCACCTGACTGCACTCCCCCCTCTCCTGTCCACCTGGCTCCACCCCCCCACCTGGCTGCACCCTCCACTCCCCCCCACCTGGCTCCACCCCCACCACTGGCTGCATTCCCCCCTCTCCTGTCCACCTTGCTCCGTCCTCCCCCACCTGCTGTACCCCCTTCCGGGCTCTGACCTCCCCCCACCTGGCTGCACCCCTCTCCCCCGTCCACCTGGCTCTGACCTCCCCCCCACCTGGCTGCACCCCCCCGTCCACCTGGCTCCCCCCCCACCTGGCTGCACCCCCTCTCCTGTCCACCTGGCTCGGCCCCCCCCAATTGGCTGCATTCCCCCCTCTCCATCCACCTGACTCCGTCCTCCCCTACCTGGCTGCACCCCCCCTCCTGTCCACCTGGCTCCAACCTCCCCCCACCTGGCTGCACCCCCCCTCCCCATCCACCTCGCTCTGACGTCCCCCCCACCTTGCTGCACCCCCCGTCCACCTGGCTCCCTCCTACCCCCCCACCTGGCTGCACCACCCCCCTCCCATCCACCTGGCTCCGATCTCCCCCCCACCTGGCTGCACCTCCCCCCGTCCACCTGGCTCCCTCCTCCCCCCCACCTGGCTGCACCCCCCTGTCCTGTCCACCTGGCTCCGCCCCCCCCCCCCACTGGCTGCATTACCCCCTCTCCTGTCCACCTGGCTCCGTCCTCCCCCACCTGGCTGCACCCCCCTCCCCCGTCCACCTGGCTCTGACCCCCCCACCTGGCTGCACTCCCCGTCCACCTGGCTCCCTCCTCCCCCCACCTGGCTGCACCCCTCTCCTGTCCACCTGGCTCCGTCCTCCCCACCTGGCTGCACCCCCCCTCTCCCATCCACCTGGCTCCGTCCTCCCCCACCTGGCTGCACCCCCCTCCCCATCCACCTGGCTCTGACCTCCCCACCCGTCCACCTGGCTCTGACCTCCCCCCCCACCTTGCTGCACCCCCCGTCCACCTGGCTCCCTCCTCCCCCACCACCCGGCTGCACCCCCCCTCCCGTCTACCTGGCTCCGACCTCCCCCCACCTGGCTCCGACCCCCCCCACCTGGCTGCACCCCCCTGTCCTGTCCACCTGGCTCCGCCCCCCCCACTGGCTGCACTCCCCCCTCTCCTGTCCACCTGGCTCCATCCTCCCCCACCTGGCTGTACCCCTCCCTCTCTTGTCCACCTGGCTGCGTCCCCCCCACCTGACTGCACTCCCCCCTCTCCTGTCCACCTGGCTCTGTCCCTCCCACCTGGCTGCACCCTCCCCCCCCCCACCTGGCTCCGCCCCTCCTACCTGGCTGCACCCTCCCCTTTCCTGTCCACCTGGCTCCGTCCTCCCCCACTTGGCTGCACCCTCCCCTCTCCTGTCCACCTGGCTCAGTCCCCCCCACCTGGCTGCACCCTCCCCTCCCCCCCCCCAACCTGGCTCCCCCCACCCCACCTGGCTGAACCCTCCCCTCTCTCCCCCAACCTGGCTCCGTCCTCCCCCCACCTGGCTGCACTCCCCTCTCTCCTGTCCACCTGGCTCCCCCCCATCTGGCTGCACCCTCCCCTCCCCCCACCTGGCTCTGTCCTCCCCCCACCTGGCTGCACTCCCCCCTCTCCTGTCCACCTGGCATCGCCCCCCCTACCTGGCTGCACCCTCCTCTCACCTGTCCACCTGGCTCCGTCCCCTCCCTCTCCTGGCTGCACCCTCCCCTCTTCCCCCACCTGGCTCCACCCCCCCACCTGGCTGCACCCTCCCCTCCCCCCCCAACCAGGCTCCGTCCCCCCCACCTGGCTCGTCCCACCCCACCTGGCTGCACCCTCCCCTCTCCTGTCCACCTGGCTCCCCCCCCCCCCACCTGGCTGCACCCTCCCCTCTCCTGTCTACCTGGCTCAGTCCCCCCCCACCTGGCTGCACCCTCCCCTCCCCCCCCAACCAGGCTCCGTCCCCTCCACCTGGCTCGTCCCACCCCATCTGGCTGCACCCTCCCCTCTCCTGTCCACCTGGCTCCGTCCTCCCCCCACCTGGCTGCACCCTCCCCTCTCCTGTCCACCTGGCTGCGTCCCCCCCCACCTGACTGCACTCCCCCTCTCCAGTCTACCTGGCTCCGCCCCCCCATCTGGCTGCACCCTCCCCTCTCCCCCCCACCTGGCTCTGTCCTCCCCCCACCTGGCTGTACTCCCCCCTCTCCTGTCCAACTGGCTCCGTCCTCCCCCCACCTGGCTGCACCCTCCCCTCTCCTGTCCACCTGGCTCAGTCCCCCCCCCACCTGGCTGAACCCTCCCCCCCCCCCCCCCAACCAGGCTCCGTCCCCCCCACCTGGCTCGTCCCACCCCACCTGGCTGCACCCTCCCCTCTCCTGTCCACCTGGCTCCGTCCTCCTCCCCCCCACCTGGCTGCACCCTCCCCTCTCCTGTCTACCTGGCTCAGTCCCCCCCCCCACCTGGCTGCACCCTCCCCTCTCCCCCCCCAACCAGGCTCCGTCCCCCCCACCTGGCTCGTCCCACCCCACCTGGCTGCACCCTCCCCTCTCCTGTCCACCTGGCTCCGTCCTCCCCCCACCTGGCTGCACCCTCCCTCTCCTGTCCACCTGGCTGCGTCCCCCCCCCACCTGACTGCACTCCCCCCTCTCCTGTCTACCTGGCTCCACCCCCCCATCTGGCTGCACCCTCCCCTCTCCCCCCCACCTGGCTCTGTCCTCCCCCCACCTGGCTGTGCTCCCCCCCTCTCCTGTCCACCTGGCTCCGTCCTCCCCCCAACTGGCTGCACCCTCCCCTCTCCTGTCCACTTGGCTTTTTTTTTATTCTGGTGGCGCAAGTAGCTGGTCTAGCCTCGGGTGCAAAATAGTCTCTCTCTGACCCTGATCTGCTGACATAGGAAGGAGGCAGAGAATCCACTAGATGGAGGAATCAACCAAAATACCTAAAGAATCTGATACAATGTATCCGTTTAGGGCCCCATGAATCTGATACAATGTCTCCTTTTAGGGCCCCATGAATCTGATACAATGTGTCTTTACAGGGGCCCAGAAATCTGATACAATGTGTCTTTTTAGGGGGCCATAAATCTGATACAATGTCTCCTTTTAGGGCCCCATGAATCTGATACAATGTCTCCTTTTAGGGCCCCATGAATCTGATACAATGTCTCCTTTTAGGGGCCCATGAATCTGATACAATGTCTCCGTTTAGGGGCCCATGAATCTGATACAATGTCTCCGTTTAGGGCCCCATGAATCTGATACAATGTGTCCTTTCAGGGGCCCATGAATCTGATACAATGTCTCCGTTTAGGGCCCCATGAATCTGATACAATGTGTCTTTTCAGGGGCCCAGAAATCTGATACAATGTGTGTTTTTAGGGGGCCATGAATCTGATACAATGTGTCTTTTTAGGGGCCCCATGAATCTGATACAATGTGTCTTTTTAGGGCCCCATGAATTAGGTACAATGTGTCTTTTTAGGGGTCCATGAATCTGATACAATGTGTCTTTTTAGGGGCTCATGAATCTGATACAATGTGTCTTTTTAGGGGCCCATGAATCTGATACAATGTGTCTTTTTAGGGGCCCATGAATCTGATACAATGTGTCTTTTTAGGGCCCCATGTAGTGAAGCCTCCACCGCGCTCATCACAGAACGGCCTCACCCCCCGCAGGAGGAGCGCCATGTCTACCTCACCTTCCTCCCCCAAAAAAGGGGGCACCCCGGTGTTCTCCAAAAGGTATGTACACCCCCATCTATGTCACATGAGCTAACATAAAGATCAGTAACCCATCAGAACTCATCCGCCACACAGCTGGCAACAGAAATCTGAACAATTACTGGCTGCTCATCACCATTGTAATGTACAAGAAGTCTGAACACAGATATACATCCCTGACTCCGACCAGACATACGGGCAGAGGTCACCATAGACAGACTGATCTACGATAGCACTGCAGACAGACGGATACTGGTCAGTGCACTGGTCAGAGAACCCCCGCAGTATACAGAGGATAGGCTCCTCCCATAGTATACAGAGGATAGGCTCCTCCCATAGTATACAGAGGATAGGCTCCTCCCATAGTATACAGAGGATAGGCTCCTCCCATAGTAAACAGAGGATAGGCTCCTCCCATAGTATACAGAGGATAGGCTCCTCCCATAGTATACAAAGGATAGGCTCCTCCCATAGTATACAGAGGATAGGCTCCTCCCATAGTATACAGAGGATAGGCTCCTCCCATAGACAGAGGATAGGCTCCTCCCATAGTATACAGAGGATAGGCTCCTCCCATAGTATACAAAGGATAGGCTCCTCCCATAGTATACAGAGGATAGGCTCCTCCCATAGTATACAGAGGATAGGCTCCTCCCATAGTATACAGAGGATAGGCTCCTCCCATAGTATACAGAGGATAGGCTCCTCACATAATATACAGAGGACAGGTTTCTCACATAATATACAGAGGATAGGCTCCTCCCATAGTATACAGAGCATAGGCTCCTCCTGTAGTATACAGAGGATAGGCTCCTCCCATAGTATACAGAGCATAGGCTCCTCCCGTAGTATACAGAGGATAGGCTCCTCCCATAATATACAGAGGATAGGCTCCTCCCATAGTATACAGAGGATAGGCTCCTCCCATAGTATACAGAGGATAGGCTCCTCCCATAGTATACAGAGGATTGGCTCCTCCCATAATATACAGAGGATAGGCTCCTCCCATAGTATACAGAGGATAGGCTCCTCACATAATATACAGAGGACAGGCACCAGGCTCCCATAATATACAGAGGATAGGCACCTCCCATAATATACAGAGGATAGGCTCCTCCCATAGTATACAGAGGGTAGGCTCCTCCCATAGTATACAGAGGACAGGCTCCTCCCATAATATACAGAGGATAGGCACCTCCCATAATATACAGAGGATAGGCTCCTCCCATAGTATACAGAGGATAGGCTCCTTCCATAGTATACAGAGGATAGGCTCCTCCCATAGTATACAGAGGATAGGCTCCTCTCATAGTATACAGAGGATAGGCTCCTCCCACAGTATACAGAGGATAGGCTCTTCCCATAGTATACAGAAGATAGGCTCCTCCCATAGTATACAGAGGATAGGCTCCTCACATAATATACAGAGGATAGGCTCCTCCTATAGTATACAGAGGATAGGCTCCTCCCATAGTATACAGAGAATAGGCTCCTCCCATAGTATACAGAGGATAGGCTCTCCCCATAGTATACAGAATATAGGCTCCTCCTATAGTATACAGAGAATAGGCTCCTCCCATAGTGTACAGAGAATAGGCTCCTCCCATAATATACAGAGGATAGTCTCTCCCCATAGTATACAGAGGATAGGCTCCTCCCATAGTATACAGAGGATAGGCTCCTCCCATAATATACAGAGGATAGGCTCCTCCCATAGTATACAGAGGATAGGCTCCTCCAATAGTATACAGAGGATAGGCTCCTCCCATAGTATACAGAGGATAGGCTCCTCCCATAGTATACAGAAGATAGGCTCCTCCCATAATATACAGAGGATAGGCTCCTCCCATAGTATACAGAAGATAGGCTCCTCCCATAGTATACAGAGGATAGGCTCCTCCCATAGTATACAGAGGATAGGCTCTTCCCATAGTATACAGAAGATAGGCTCCTCCCATAGTATACAGAGGATAGGCTCCTCCCATAGTATACAGAGGATAGGCTCCTCCCATAGTATACAGAGGATAGGCTCCTCCTATAGTATACAGAGGATAGGCTCCTCCTATAGTATACAGAGGATAGGCTCCTCCCATAGTATACAGAGGATATTCGCTCTCCATAGTATACAGAGAATAGGCTCCTCCCATAGTATACAGAGGATAGGCTCCTCCCATAGTATACAGAGGATAGGCACCTCCCATAATATACAGAGGATAGGCTCCTCCCATAGTATACAGAGGATAGGCTCCTCCCATAGTATACAGAGGATAGGCTCCTCCCATAGTATACAGAGGATAGGCTCCTCCCATAGTATACAGAGGATATTCGCTCTCCATAGTATACAGAGAATAGGCTCCTCCCATAGTATACAGAGGATAGGCTCCTCCCATAGTATACAGAGGATAGGCTCCTCCCATAGTATACAGAGGATAGGCACCTCCCATAATATACAGAGGATAGGCTCCTCCCATAGTATACAGAGGATAGGCTCCTCCCATAGTATACAGAGGATAGGCTCCTCCCATAGTATACAGAGGATATTCGCTCTCCATAGTATACAGAGAATAGGCTCCTCCCATAGTATACAGAGGATAGGCTCTCCCCATAGTATACAGAGGATAGGCTCCTCCCATAGTATACAGAGGATATTCGCTCTCCATAGTATACAGAGAATAGGCTCCTCCCATAGTATACAGAGGATAGGCTCCTCCCATAGTATACAGAGGATAGGCACCTCCCATAATATACAGAGGATAGGCTCCTCCCATAGTATACAGAGGATAGGCTCCTCCCATAGTATACAGAGGATAGGCTCTTCCCATAGTATACAGAAGATAGGCTCCTCCCATAGTATACAGAGGATAGGCTCCTCCCATAGTATACAGAGGATAGGCTCCTCCCATAGTATACAGAGGATAGGCTCCTCCTATAGTATACAGAGGATAGGCTCTCCCCATAGTATACAGAGGATAGGCTCCTCCCATAGTATACAGAGGATATTCGCTCTCCATAGTATACAGAGAATAGGCTCCTCCCATAGTATACAGAGGATAGGCTCCTCCCATAGTATACAGAGGATAGGCACCTCCCATAATATACAGAGGATAGGCTCCTCCCATAGTATACAGAGGATAGGCTCCTCCCATAGTATACAGAGGATAGGCTCCTCCCATAGTATACAGAGGATAGGCTCCTCCCATAGTATACAGAGGATATTCGCTCTCCATAGTATACAGAGAATAGGCTCCTCCCATAGTATACAGAGGATAGGCTCCTCCCATAGTATACAGAGGATAGGCTCCTCCCATAGTATACAGAGGATAGGCACCTCCCATAATATACAGAGGATAGGCTCCTCCCATAGTATACAGAGGATAGGCTCCTCCCATAGTATACAGAGGATAGGCTCCTCCCATAGTATACAGAGGATATTCACTCTCCATAGTATACAGAGAATAGGCTCCTCCCATAGTATACAGAGGATAGGCTCTCCCCATAGTATACAGAGGATAGGCTCCTCCCATAGTATACAGAGGATATTCGCTCTCCATAGTATACAGAGAATAGGCTCCTCCCATAGTATACAGAGGATAGGCTCCTCCCATAGTATACAGAGGATAGGCACCTCCCATAATATACAGAGGATAGGCTCCTCCCATAGTATACAGAGGATAGGCTCCTCCCATAGTATACAGAGGATAGGCTCCTCCCATAGTATACAGAGGATATTCGCTCTCCATAGTATACAGAGGATAGGCTCCTCCCATAGTATACAGAGGATATTCGCTCTCCATAGTATACAGAGGATAGGCTCCTCCCATAGTATACAGAGGATAGGCTCCTCCCATAGTATACAGAGGATATTCACTCTCCATAGTATACAGAGGATATTCGCTCTCCATAGTATACATAGGGTGGTTCTCCCGCAGTATACAGTGCCTTGAAAAAGTATTTATACCCCTTGAAATTTTACACATTTTGTCATGCTACAACTAAAAATGTAAATGTATTTTATTGAAATGTCACATAATTGTGAAGTGGAAGGAAAATGATAAATGATACAAATAAATATGTGAAAAGTGTGGGGGAGGGGCATTTGTATGGCGCCCCCTTTACTCTGATACCGCTAACTAAAATCTAGTGGAACCAATTGCCTTCAGATGGTCACCTAATTAGTAAATAGAGTCCACCTGTGTGTCATTTAATCTCAGTATAAATACAGCTGTTCTGTGAAGCTCTCAGAGGTTTGTTAGAGAACCTTAGTGAACAAACAGCATCATGAAAGCCAAGGAACCCACCAGACAGGTCAGGGATAAAGTTGTGGAGAAGTATAAAGCAGGGTTAGGTTATAAAAAAATCTCCCAAGCTTTGATCATCTCACGGAGCTCTGTTCAATCCATCATCGGAAAATGGAAAGAGTATGGCACAACTGCAACCCTACCAAGACATGGCCGTCCACCTAAACTGACCGGGCCGGGCAAGGAGAGCATTCATCAGAGAAGAGCCAATTGGCCTGTAATGGACCTCTGTCCTCAACAGGACTATGTCCGCCGTCAATGCTTCCTCTGTCCGGTACCACACGATCCAAGACCCTTTAGCCCACCCAGTCACTAACCATAATTCAGTGTAGGGTAAAAAACATCAGGCTCTCTATTCAAACACATGTAACAACAGATATACAACTCAGGGACAGTAGGGCAATCAGGGGAAGTAGGGTTCCCATGACAACCACCCCCCCCCCCCCCCCCCCTTACGTGTGCCAAAAATGGGAACCTCAACAGGCTACCCTAGAGGCACGTGTGGGTTGCTGGGCTTTACTGGGAATCTTGTGGACGGGAGAGCCCATCTGCATTTTGGTGTTGGCTCCCCCTTGGGTACTGAATAGTGAAGTTGTACGGTTCTAAGGCCAAACTCCACCTTAGCAGGCGGCCGTTATCCCCTGAGACCCGATTCAGCCAGATGAGGGGGTTGTGGTCCGTGAGAATGGAGAACTCCGTGCCGAACAAATAGGGTTGCCGTTTTTTTCAAGGCCCATACTATAGCCAGGCACTCCTTTTGGATGGTGGCATAGGCCACCTCCCTGTCCAGCAGCTTTCTGCTAAGCTAGACCACCGGGTGCTCCTCCCCCTCCTCATTTACCTGGCTGAGGACAGCCCATATGTGGAGGCATCCATCTGTACAATGAACCTTTGCTTGTAGTTTGGAGCTGCCAGGATGTGGTCACGGGAGAAGGCCTCTTTCAGCTGATCAAAGGCGGTCTGGCAGGCCGGGGTCCACGTCACCGCCCTGGACATAGTCTTTTTGGTCAGGTCCGTCAATGGCTTGGCAATTGTGCTGAAATGGGGAACAAATTTGTGATAATAGTTAGCAGTGCCCAAAAAGGCCATAACCTGCTTTTTATTCTGAGGAGTGGGCCAGTCCCTAATGGCTTTGATTTTCGCTGGTTCGGGCACAGTCTGCCACCTCCCACCCGGTGTCCCAAGTACTGGACATCGGCCATTCCCATCTGGCATTTATCGGGCCGGATAGTGTGGTTGGCCCCTTGTAATTAGATCTAGGACGGTGCCCACATGCCGGAGGTGGTCTTCCCATGTTTCACTGAAGATGGCAATGTCATCAAGGTAGGCGCAGGCAAAGTCTTGGCAGCCCTGCAGCAACTGATCCACCGTGGGGCATTCTTCATCCCAAAGGGCATGCTGAGAAATTCAAACAGCCCAAAAGGGGCGATGAAAGTGGAACGTTCCCTCCCTTCCCCGGTTAAGGAGATTTGCCAGTTACCCTTGCTCAAGTCCAGTGTAGTGACATAGCGGGCCCCAGCCAGACGGTCCAGCAGGTCATCTATACGGGGCATCAGGTAGGCGTTGCTAACGGTGTGGTCATTAGGACGGCGGTAGTCTACACAACATCGAAAGGTACCATCTTTCTTGGATACAAGAACAACAGGTGAGGCCCAGGGGCTCTGGGATGGTTGGATAATTCCCAGGTCCAACATCTCATTCAGTTCTTGCTTTATGGCGTTCCGGACGGCTTCTGGAACTCGGTAAGAGGCTTGTTGGATGGGCCGGGTTTGCAAGGTTTCCACATGATGAGTGGTGAGTAGGGATGAGCTTCGTGTTCGAGTCGAACCCATGTTCGACTCGAACATCGGCTGTTCGGTCGTTCGCCGAATTGCGAACGATATGGGCCGTTCGCGCCAAATTCGTGTGGCGCGTCACGGCCCATAATTCACTGCGGCATCGCAGTGCATTGCTGGCTGATGATTGGCCAAGCATGCACTATGACCCGCATGCTTGGCCAATCACAGCGCCGTCAGTAGAGAGAGCTGTAATTGGCCAAAGCCAGGGTGGCTTTGGCCAATTATGGCTCAGGGGATTTAGTACACGCCCCACACTATATAAGGCCGCCTGCACGGCGGCCCTGTGTAGTGTGTGTTCCGGTGTGCTGATAGAGAGAGAGAGAGACAGTGTCATTTGATTTGAGTTAGATAGATTAGGCAGAACAGTCAGTCAGTTAGCTGCACTTACAGTGTATTGTGTATATATATGCATCCCAGGTGTTGCATATATATATATACACTGTATTCAGTTTAGCTAGATCCGTTCCTGTTATCTTCTATCTAGACTATTTACATTTGGTGCAGTGCGTCCTGCTCACAGTGTTCAGCTAGATCCGTTCCTGCTATTTACATTTAGTGCAGTGCGTCCTGCTCACAGTGTTCAGCTAGATCCGTTCCTGCTATTTACATTTAGTGCAGTGCGTCCTGCTCACAGTGTTCAGCTAGATCTGTTCCTGCTATTTACATTTAGTGCAGTCAGTGCGTCCTGCTCACAGTGTTCAGCTAGATCCGTTCCTGCTATTTACATTTAGTGAAGTGCGTCCTGCTCACAGTGTTCAGCTAGATCTGTTCCTGCTATTTACATTTAGTGCAGTCAGTGCGTCCTGCTCACAGTGTTCAGCTAGATCTGTTCCTGCTATTTACATTTAGTGCAGTCAGTGCGTCCTGCTCACAGTGTTCAGCTAGATCCGTTCCTGCTATTTACATTTAGTGCAGTGCGTCCTGCTCACAGTGTTCAGCTAGATCCGTTCCTGTTATCTTCCTACTGACAGGCAGGCTTGTCTGGTTACAGTATATAAAGCTACCTGAAGAAAATTACAGGTGTTCTATCCCAGCTTAGTGCAGCTACAGGCCATTAGTATGTCTGGAAGGCCAAGAAGGAGAGGCAGACAGTCACAAGCCAATAAGAGAGGGCAAGCAGGCTCTGTGTCTAGTGCTGGTCGTGGAGACGGTGCATCCTCATCAGCCCGTGGCCATGGGACACGCTTGACCTTTTTTTCGGCAGCTGGCCGTGTTGAGCCGCAACATGCGGAAGACTTGGTCGAGTGGATGACCAAGCCGTCCTCATCCTCCTCATCCTCTCTCACCCATGCCCAGGGTGCTTTGTCTGGCAAAGCAGCGGCCTCTTCCCTCAGCTCAATGTCATCAGTGACTCCTTCCCTAGCCCCACCATGTCCTCATGAGGATTCCCTCAAACTGTTTGACCACAGTGTTGGGTACATGCTCCAGGAGGATGCCCAGCGTTTGGAAGGCTCTGATGATGATACTGAGCTCGATGAAGGCAGTAACATGAGCACGGACAGAGGGGGTGCCCAAGAAGGACAGCAATCTGGCAGTCATGCTCCCCCTGCTGCAGCATACTGCCAGGTTTGCTCCAGTGATGAGGAGGGAGGGGATGATGAGGTCACTGACTCAACGTGGGTGCCTGATAGGAGAGAGGAGGAGGAGGAGGAGGAGGAGGAGGAGGAGGCGGCACATCACCAACGAGGCAGGATGCCCTCCAGGGGCCAGCCTAAGGGCAGCACATTGACTGCATCACACCCCAAAGCTCCACATGTGCAGGGCGCTGCAGTCTCTGCGCGTTATTCAAAAAGTTCTTTGGTGTGGGCCTTTTTTGAGACGAGTGCATCAGATCGCACCGCTGCTATTTGCAACATATGTCTCAAGCGTATCTCGCGTGGCCAAAACATCTCCCGCTTGGGTACCACATGCTTGACCAGACATATGTTGACCTGCCATGCAGTTCGTTGGCAAGCGTATCCAAAAGACCCACACCAAAGAACAAAGAGGATCTCTCCTTGCTCCTCATCAGCTGAGATTTCCAACCCCACTAGACCTTCAGTCCTCTCTGAGACCTGCAGTGAGAGGAATGAAGGTGTAGAATTAGGTGTGTCACAGCCAAGTACTTGTGGGCAATCTGCTTTTGGTACACCGACGTCAGATTGTACCAGGCAAATTTCCCTGCCCCAGCTGCTGCACCGCCGAAAGAAGTTTGCTCCCAGCCATCCACATGCCCAGCGGTTGAATGCTAGCTTGGCAAAATTGCTAGCACTTCAACTGCTGCCTTTTCAGTTGGTAGACTCTGCCCCCTTCCGTGAGTTTGTGGAATGTGCGGTTCCTCAGTGGCAGGTACCCAAACGCCACTTTTTCTCACGGAAGGCGATTCCGGCTCTCTACCGGCATGTGGAAGGCAATGTCCATGCCTCGCTGGACAGGGCGGTCAGCGGTAAGGTGCATATTACCGCTGACTCATGGTCCAGCAGGCATGGACAGGGACGTTACCTAAGTTTCACGGCGCATTGGGTGACTCTGCTGGCAGCTGGGAAGGATGCAGGACAAGGTGCAGTAGTGTTGGAGGTTGTTCCGCCACCACGCCTCCAAAATGCTGATTGTGACACACCTCTCTCCTCCACCCCCTCCTCTTCTTCTTCCTCCATGGCCTCTTCCTCGGAACCAGCGGTGCTCCGTAGGCGTTCAAGGGGCTACGCAAGTACGCAGGCCAAAAGATGCCATGCGGTGCTTGAGCTGGTGTGCTTGGGGGACAGGAGCCACACTGGGGCAGAGGTTCTGTCAGCTCTGCAGGGGCAGGTTCAGAGGTGGTTGACGCCACGCCAACTTAAGGCAGGAATGGTGGTTTGCGACAATGGCACCAACCTCCTCTCTGCCCTCCGACAGGGACAACTGACCCATGTGCCCTGTTTGGCTCACGTCCTTAACTTGGTGGTGCAGCGGTTCTTGGGCAGGTACCCGGGCTTACAGGATGTCCTGAGGCAGGCCAGGAAAGTCTGTGTGCATTTCCGCCGGTCATATAATGCCAGTGCTCGGCTGACGGACCTCCAAAAGGAGTTTAACCTGCCCAAGAACCGCCTAATCTGTGACATGCCCACCAGGTGGAACTCAACGTTGGCCATGCTGCAGCGGCTGCACACGCAGCAGAGGGCCATCAATGAGTACCTGTGCGACTATGGCACCAGGACAGGGTCAGGGGAGCTTGGTTTTTTTTCCCCACGCCAGTGGGCCATGATCAGGGATGCATGCACTGTCCTGTCACCATTCGAGGAGGCCACGAGGATGGTGAGCACTGACAGTGCATGCATCAGTGACACTGTCCCCCTTGTCCACCTGTTGGAGCACACGCTGCGTGGAATAATGGACAGGGCACTTGAGGCAGAACAGAGGCAGGAAGAGGAGGACTTCCTTAGCTCTCAAGGCCCCCTTTATCCAGACAGTGTTCCTGCGTGCCCGCCGATCACACAGGAAGAGGACGAGGAGGAGGAGGAGGAGGAGGAGGAAGATTGTGTCAGTATGGAGGTGGAGCCTGGCACTCAGCATCAGCAGCAGTCTTTAAGGGATCAGTCCCAAGGAACACATGGACTTGTACGTGGCTGGGAGGAGGTGGCTGCGGACGTTGTTGTCCTTAGTTACCCAGAGGACTCCGGACCGAATGCCTCAGCAAACCTACGCTGCATGGCCTCCCTGATCCTGCAAAGCCTGCGTAAGGATCCTCGTATTCGTGGTATCAAGGAGAAGGACCAATACTGGCTGGCAACCCTCCTTGATCCACGTTACAAGGGTAAGGTTGCGGACCTTATCTTGCCATCGCAGAGGGAGCAGAGGATGAAACATCTTCGGGAGGCCTTGCAGAAAGGTCTGTGCAATGCGTTCCCAGAGACTGGGAGGTTACAAACTCCTGTTTCTGGACAACGTGTTGCTGAGGCTTCGGTCAGTCAAAGAAGGAGCGGTGGAGAAGGTGGCCATCTGACCGATGCGTTCAGACAATTTTTTGGTCCGCAGCCCCAAGGTATGATCGGTTCCAGCAACCATCGCCAGCGTCTGTTTTACATGGTGCAGGAATACCTAGGGGCAAGATCAGACTTGGACACCTTTCCCACCGAAAATCCTCTGGGTTACTGGGTCTTGAGGATGGATCACTGGCCAGAGCTTGCACAGTATGCAATTGAGCTACTGGCCTGTCCTGCATCCAGCGTTCTTTCGGAACGCACATTCAGTGCTGCTGGAGGCGTGGTAACCGATCACAGGGTGCGTCTGTCCACCGACTCGGTCGATCGGCTGACCTTCATAAAAATGAATCAGTCTTGGATCACCACCAGCTACCAAGCACCTGATGCTGATGTAACCGAATAATTTTTTTTGAAATCTCAGATCCCTTCAAAGACTGCCTATGCTGATGCTGAGTGACTATCCCTGAGTAATTATCCTCTTCCTCCTCAATCATCACGCTGATAGCTTGTAAGAACATTTTTGGTTCTGGGCGCCACCACCAGTGCCTAAGGCACAATTTTTCAGCCCCTGTTTAACAGGGGCGTGTAATTACAATTTTTGATGTAATACTTTGCAGCAGGGCTCGTTCCTGCATTCCAACTAGAGTGTCTGTGAGGGGTTGCAGTGTTGTGGCACCAGCACCAGTGCCTAAGGCCCAATTTTTCTGCCCTTGTCTAACAGGGGCGTGTAATTACAATTTTTGATGCAATACTTTTCAGCAGGGCTCGTTCCTGCGTTCCAACTAGAGTGTCTGTGAGGGGTTGCAGTGTGGTGGCACCAGCACCAGTGCCTAAGGCCCAATTTTTCTGCCCCTGTCTAACAGGGGCGTGTAATTACAATTTTTGATGCAATACTTTGCAGCAGGGCTCGTTCCTGCGTTCCAACTAGAGTGTCTGTGAGGGGTTGCAGTGTTGTGGCACCAGCACCAGTGCCTAAGGCCCAATTTTTCTGCCCCTGTCTAACAGGGGCGTGTTATTACAATTTTTGATGCAATACTTTGCAGCAGGGCTCGTTCCTGCGTTCCAACTAGAGTGTCTGTGAGGGGTTGCAGTGTTGTGGCACCAGCACCAGTGCCTAAGGCCTAATTTTTCAGCTCCTGTTCAACAGGGGCATGTAACTACAATTCTTGATCTAATATTTCACAGCAGGGCCCTGTGAGGGCTTACAGTGTTGTGGCCACAGCAACACCTAAGGCCCAAATTTCTGCTGAGTATATAGGGCAGGACCCTACTTTCAAACATCTAACTTACAAACGACTCCTACTTGCAAACGGAAGGAGACAACAGGAAGTGAGATGAAATCTACCCCTAGGAAGGGAAATTCTCTCCTGTAATGCCGCGTACACACGGTCGGACTTTTCGTCTACAAAAGTCAGACAGCCTGTCCGACAGACTTCCGGCAGACTTTCGGCGGACTTGCGGCGGACTTGCGGCATACTTTCTAACGAACGGACTTGCCTACACACGACCACACAAAAGTCCGACGGATTCGTACGTGATGACGTACACTGGACTAAAATAAGGAAGTTCATAGCCAGTAGCCAATAGGTGCCCTAGCGTGGCTTTTTGTCCGTCGGACTAGCACACAGACGAGCGGATTTCGGGGTCCGTCGTAGTTACAACGTAAAGATTTGAAGCATGTTTCAAATCTAAAGTACGTCGGATTTGAGGCTATAAAAGTACGTTGAAAGTCCGGAGAAGCCCACACACGATCGGATTACCAGCCAGCTTTAGTCCGTCAGCGTCCGTTGGACTTTTGTAGACGAAAAGTCCGACCGTGTGTACGCGGCATAAGAGTTAATATGGGAAAACAATTTCTCCTTTCCACTGATGCTTTCCAATCCTTGTTCCACAAAAAAACCCAAATTTTCAAAAAACATTTTTCATTGGGACAAAAAAGTGAGGTGAAATCTTCTGAAGAGGAGGAAAGACGCAAAACAAATGTCACAGGGGTGATAACCCTTCCCTGTGTTTTCCAAAAAGCTTAGAAAAGATTTTTTGGCTGGAGCTAAACACGTTAAAAATGTACCCATTCAAAATTACAAAGAGATTCTACTTAACAACAAACCTACAGTCCCTGTCTTGTTTGCACCGCCTGTATACTGCTGTTCAGAGTATATAGGGCCTTTCCTTATTTTAATTTGGGTGCGGGGTTCCCCTTAATATCCATACAGGACACAAAGGGCCTGGTAATGGACTGGGGGGTACCCATGCCGTTTGTCTCACTGATTTTCATCCATATTGCCAGGACCCGACATGACATTAAACCCGCAAGCAGTTTTAAATGAGATTTTTTCCTTTAAAAATGACATTTGGTGCAGGGACTGTTCACACTTCTTATCAATATTATACATTGAATATATACTACTGATCTCAAGCCACAGAAGTGTTGGCTCACCATCACCTATATTTGCACATTGACCTTGGTGAATCCTCAGTGCTCCCCGCTTGTCCACGTGTCTCTACCTCCGCTCCCATGCCGGACCTTCCACGTGTCTCTACCTCCGCTCCCATGCCAGACCTTCCACGTGTCTCCACCTCCGCTCCCATGCCGGACCTTCCACGTGTCTCTACCTCCGCTCCCATGCCGGACCTTCCATGTGTCTCCACCTCCGCTCCCATGCTGGACCTTCCACGTGTCTCTACCTCCCCTCCCATGCCGGACCTTCCACGTGTCTCCACCTCCGCTCCCATGCTGGACCTTCCATGTGTCTCTACCTCCCCTCCCATGCTGGACCTTCCACGTGTTTCTACCTCTGCTCCAATGCCGGACCTTCCACGTGTCTCTACCTCCGCTCCCATGCCGGACCTTCCACGTGTCTCTACCTCCGCTCCCATGCCGGACCTTCCACGTGTCTCCACCTCCGCTCCCATGCCGGACCTTCCACGTGTCTCTACCTCCGCTGCCATGCCGGACCTTCCACGTGTCTCCACCTCCGCTCCCATGCTGGACCTTCCACGTGTCTCTACCTCCCCTCCCATGCCGGACCTTCCACGTGTCTCCACCTCCGCTCCCATGCTGGACCTTCCATGTGTCTCTACCTCCCCTCCCATGCTGGACCTTCCACGTGTTTCTACCTCTGCTCCAATGCCGGACCTTCCACGTGTCTCTACCTCCGCTCCCATGCCGGACCTTCCACGTGTCTCTACCTCCGCTCCCATGCCGGACCTTCCACGTGTCTCTACCTCCAATCCCATGCTGGACCT
The DNA here is from genome assembly GCA_037952835.1 of Lithobates septentrionalis. Taxonomy (NCBI): domain Eukaryota; kingdom Metazoa; phylum Chordata; class Amphibia; order Anura; family Ranidae; genus Lithobates; species Lithobates septentrionalis. Next base: position 17,052 of record JBBDGP010003321.1, on the reverse strand, counting down.
TCCACGCGTCTCTACTTCCGCTCCCATGCCGGACCTTCCACGTGTCTCTACCTCCGCTCCCATGCTGGACCTTCCATGTGTCTCTACCTCCCCTCCCATGCTGGACCTTCCACGTGTTTCTACCTCTGCTCCAATGCCGGACCTTCCACGTGTCTCTACCTCCGCTCCCATGCCGGACCTTCCACGTGTCTCTACCTCCGCTCCCATGCCGGACCTTCCACGTGTCTCTACCTCCAATCCCATGCTGGACCTTCCACGCGTCTCTACTTCCGCTCCCATGCCGGACCTTCCACGTGTCTCTACCTCCGCTCCCATGCTGGACCTTCCACGTGTCTCTACCTCCGCTCCCATGCCAGACCTTCAACATGTCTCTACCTCCGCTCCCATGTCGGACCCTCCACATGTCTCTACCTCCGCGCCCATGCCGGACCTTCCACGTGTCTCTACCTCCGCTCTCATGCCGGACCTTCCACGTGTCTCTACCTCAGCTCCCAAGCCCAACCTTCCACGTGTCTCCACCTCCGCTCCCATGCCGGACCTTCCACGTGTCTCTACCTCCGCTCCCATGCCGGACCTTCCACGTGTCTCTACCTCCGCTCCCATGCCGGACCTTCCACGTGTCTCCACCTCCGCTCCCATGCCGGACCTTCCACGTGTCTCTACCTCCGCTCCCATGCCGGACCTTCCACGTGTCACTACCTCCAATCCCATGCTGGACCTCCCACGTGTCTCTACCTCCGCTCCCATGCCGGACCTTCCACGTGTCTCTACCTCCGCTCCCATGCCGGACCTTCCACGTGTCTCTACCTCCGCTCCCATGCCAGACCTTCAACATGTCTCTATCTCCGCTCCCATGCCGGACCCTCCACATGTCTCTACCTCCGCGCCCATGCCGGACCTTCCACGTGTCTCTACCTCCGCTCCCATGCCGGACCTTCCACGTGTCTCTACCTCCGCTCCCATGCCAGACCTTCAACATGTCTCTATCTCCGCTCCCATGCCGGACCCTCCACATGTCTCTACCTCCGCTCTCATGCCGGACCTTCCACGTGTCTCTACCTCAGCTCCCATGCCGGACCTTCCACGTGTCTCTACCTCAGCTCCCATGCTGGACCTTCCACGTGTCTCTACCTCCGCTCCCATGCCGGACCTTCCACGTGTCTCTACCTCCGCTCCCATGCTGGACCTTCCACGTGTCTCTACCTCTGCTCCCATGCCGGACCTTCCACGTGTCTCTACCTCCGCTCCCATGCGGGACCTTCCACGTGTCTCTACCTCCAATCCCATGCAGGACCTACCACGTGTCTCTACCTCCGCTCCCATGCAGGACCTACCACGTGTCTCTACCTCCGCTCCCATGCCGGACCTTCCACGTGTCTCTACCTCCGCTCCCATGCCGGACCTTTCCAACAGCTCTGGTCCTCTGTTCACATCTATGCAGGTGACGTATTTATAGGGATGTCCATCCTGTCCCTTACACCCATTACTTATTCCTAGTATTCAGCTACAATATTATACCACATGGTTATATTTCTCTATAGATCACCATTGCATTCGCCCCTGAAGAGTTGGTATACCCCAACGAAACGCGTCGGGCTTACATAGACGCATGATGTCCATACAGATGATTTATGTCTCTTATATTGTTTTATTCTAGATGTTCCAACACCGTCCAGCCCTTCCAGTGGCCCATGTTGTGCAGGACTTTACCCCATGATATGCCAAGTACCATGGCATCAGAATTTAGATGTGGTTTTTAGCATGCCCTGCGTTTATGTGACTCTGTGTGATCCTTTTTCTTCTGTCATTCAGTATGCTGTACATGTTCTTTGCCAAGACTGCTCTCTCATTCAAAGTCCATAAAAACTCCCCCCGTTTGTTGGACCCCATAAAAGCAATACTGTGTTTTATATCCCACATGTTTACTCTACACAGTGATTGGCCTCATTCAAAGTCCCGCCTACCAAACTTTCTCTCTTTTTATTGGCTGTATGTTTAGGGTCGTTGTCCTGCTGGAAGGTGAACCAAACTTTCTCTCTTTTTATTCATATTTGGGATGGAGGCCAATTATCGTGCCTTTTACCGCATCATTCTCTCTCCCGAAACATCCAGCCAGAGCTACAATGGAATGGTTTAGATCAAAGCATATTCATGTGTTAGAATGGCCCAGTCACAGTCCAGACCTAAATCCCATTGAGAATCTGTGGCAAGACTTGAAAATTGCTGCTCACAGACGCTCTCCATCCAATCTGACAGAGCTTGAGATATTTTACAAAGAAGAATGGGCAGAAATGTCCCTCTCTAGATGTGCAAAGCTGGTAGAGACACCCCCAAAAAGACTTGTAGAGAAAGGGGGTTCTACAAAGTATTGACTCCGGGGGGCGCCATACAAATGCCCCTCCCCCCCCCCCCACACTTTTCACATATTTATTTGTATCATTTATCATTTTCCTTCCACTTCACAATTATGTGACACTTTGTGTTGGTCTATCACATAAAATCCCAATAAAATACATTTACGTTTTTTGGTTGTAACAAAATGTGGGAAATTTCAAGGGGTATGAATACTTTTTCAAGGCACTGTACAGAGGATAGGCTCCTCCCCAAGTATACAGAAGGTAGGTAGTGGCAGTATACAGAAGGTAGGTAGTCGCAGTATACAGAGGGTAGGTAGTCGCAGTATACAGAAGGTAGGTAGTCGCAGTATACAGAGGGTAGGCAGTCGCAGTATACAGAGGGTAGGTAGTGGCAGTATACAGAAGGTAGGTAGTCGCAGTATACAGAGGGTAGGTAGTCGCAGTATACAGAGGGTAGGTAGTCGCGGTATACAGAGGGTAGGTAGTCGCGGTATACAGAGGGTAGGTAGTCGCAGTATACAGAAGGTAGGTAGTCGCAGTATACAGAAGGTAGGTAGTCACAGTATACAGAAGGTAGGTAGTCACAGTATACAGAAGGTAGGTAGTCATAGTCACAGTATACAGAAGGTAGGTAGTCGCAGTATACAGAAGGTAGGTAGTCGCAGTATACAGAAGGTAGGTAGTCGTAGTATACAGAAGGTAGGTAGTCATAGTCACAGTATACAGAAGGTAGGTAGTCGCAGTATACAGAAGGTAGGTAGTCGTAGTATACAGAAGGTAGGTAGTCATAGTCACAGTATACAGAAGGTAGGTAGTCGCAGTACACAGAAGGTAGGTAGTCGTAGTATACAGAAGGTAGGTAGTCATAGTCACAGTATACAGAAGGTAGGTAGTCGCAGTATACAGAAGGTAGGTAGTCACAGTATACAGAAGGTAGGTAGTCGCAGTATACAGAAGGTAGGTAGTCGCAGTATACAGAAGGTAGGTAGTCGCAGTATACAGAAGGTAGGTAGTCGCAGTATACAGAAGGTAGGTAGTCGCAGTATACAGAAGGTAGGTAGTCACAGTATACAGAAGGTAGGTAGTCATAGTCACAGTATACAGAAGGTAGGTAGTCATAGTCACAGTATACAGAAGGTAGGTAGTCGCAGTATACAGAAGGTAGGTAGTCGCAGTATACAGAAGGTAGGTAGTCACAGTATACAGAAGGTAGGTAGTCACAGTATACAGAAGGTAGGTAGTCATAGTCACAGTATACAGAAGGTAGGTAGTCGCAGTATACAGAAGGTAGGTGGTCGTAGTATACAGAAGGTAGGTAGTCACAGTATACAGAAGGTAGGTAGTCGCAGTATACAGAAGGTAGGTAGTCGCAGTATACAGAAGGTAGGTAGTCACAGTATACAGAAGGTAGGTAGTCGCAGTATACAGAAGGTAGGTAGTCGCAGTATACAGAAGGTAGGTAGTCGCAGTATACAGAAGGTAGGTAGTCACAGTATACAGAAGGTAGGTAGTCGCAGTATACAGAAGGTAGGTAGTCGCAGTATACAGAAGGTAGGTAGTCACAGTATACAGAAGGTAGGTAGTCGCAGTATACAGAAGGTAGGTAGTCGCAGTATACAGAAGGTAGGTAGTCGCAGTATACAGAAGGTAGGTAGTCACAGTATACAGAAGGTAGGTAGTCGCAGTATACAGAAGGTAGGTAGTCGCAGTATACAGAAGGTAGGTAGTCGCAGTATACAGAAGGTAGGTAGTCATAGTCACAGTATACAGGGGGTAGGTAGTGGCAGTATACAGAAGGTAGGTAGTCGCAGTATACAGAAGGTAGGTAGTCATAGTCACAGTATACAGGGGGTAGGTAGTGGCAGTATACAGAAGGTAGGTAGTCGCAGTATACAGAAGGTAGGTAGTCATAGTCACAGTATACAGGGGGTAGGTAGTGGCAGTATACAGAAGGTAGGTAGTCGCAGTATACAGAAGGTAGGTAGTCGCAGTATACAGAAGGTAGGTAGTCATAGTCACAGTATACAGAAGGTAGGTAGTCACAGTATACAGAAGGTAGGTAGTCGCAGTATACAGAAGGTAGGTAGTCGCAGTATACAGAAGGTAGGTAGTCGCAGTATACAGAAGGTAGGTAGTCATAGTCACAGTATACAGGGGGTAGGTAGTGGCAGTATACAGAAGGTAGGTAGTCGCAGTATACAGAAGGTAGGTAGTCATAGTCACAGTATACAGGGGGTAGGTAGTGGCAGTATACAGAAGGTAGGTAGTCGCAGTATACAGAAGGTAGGTAGTTGCAGTATACAGAAGGTAGGTAGTCGCAGTATACAGAAGGTAGGTAGTCGCAGTATACAGAAGGTAGGTAGTCACAGTATACAGAAGGTAGGTAGTCGCAGTATACAGAAGGTAGGTAGTCGCAGTATACAGAAGGTAGGTAGTCGCAGTATACAGAAGGTAGGTAGTCGCAGTATACAGAAGGTAGGTAGTCACAGTATACAGAAGGTAGGTAGTGGCAGTATACAGAAGGTAGGTAGTCGCAGGGTATATGAGAAGGGTGATGTTGCTCTCTGATTGGTCCCCGCAGTGTCCGGCGCCCCCTCTCTCCGGAGCGGATAGCCTTCATGAAGCGGGATGCCTCGGATGCTCGGAGTCGGCTGCTGATGGGTGGCAGTGGGAGAAGGGATGGGTGAGTGTACAGCCGGACTATAATCCCCTCCCCCTCCCTGTGTACACATGGGGGATGGGTTTCTGTGTACTCAGGAGGGGGCGTGATCTGTAATGTCAGGAGGTATGGGGGGGGGGGGGGGGGGGTGTCTGAGCCCTCTTCATCCTCACCTATGATAGAGCTCAGTCAGGTGATGATGATCTATAGTCATCCCCATCCCTGGGAATAACTGACCAGGAACAAGCATGCAGCCAGTGAAGTCTGAACCCCCATACTGTGTTCTTCCTCATCGGGATCAGGATGACAACTTCTCCCCATACAGGATCATACACAGCACAGGGGCCCCGGGGATGGACAGGGGCCCCGGGGGATGATCAGGGGCCCCAGGGGGGATGGTCAGGGGCCCCGGGGGATGGTCAGGGGCCCCGGGTAACACTTTCATGCTCAGACTGGTGACGCTGTGCACCTGGCTGTCCCCTCACCTGGGGGATGTAGGGGGGGTAGCTGGTGTCTGATTGGACCAGAGCAGACAATGCAGATAGGGGGAGGGGGGGGGAGGTTATCATTGTCAATGGAAGGAACTGACTACCTTGTCTGGGACCCCACAATATGTCCATCTCTGATCAGCAGACTGATTTGTTCTAAGGAACTACCCACAGGGGTCTTGGTGCAGGGAGGGGGCAGGGGGCTTAGTGCAGGGGGCTTGGTGCAGGGGGCTTGGTGCAGGGAAGGGGCAGGGGGCTTGGTGCAGGGGGCTTGGTGCAGGGAGGGGGCAGGGGGCTTGGTGCAGGGAAGGGGCAGGGGTCTTGGTGCAGGGAAGGGGCAGGGGGCTTGGTGCAGGGGGCTTGGTGCAGGGAGGGGGCAGGGGTCTTGGTGCAGGGAGGGGGCAGGGGGCTTAGTGCAGGGGGCTTGGTGCAGGGAGGGGGCAGGGGGCTTGGTGCAGGGAAGGGGCAGGGGTCTTGGTGCAGGGAAGGGGCAGGGGGCTTGGTGCAGGGAAGGGGCAGGGGGCTTGGTGCAGGGAAGGGGCAGGGGGCTTGGTGCAGGGGGCTTGGTGCAGGGAGGGGGCAGGGGGCTTGGTGCAGGGAAGGGGCAGGGGTCTTGGTGCAGGGAAGGGGCAGGGGGCTTGGTGCAGGGGGCTTGGTGCAGGGAGGGGGCAGGGGTCTTGGTGCAGGGAAGGGGCAGGGGTCTTGGTGCAGGGGGCTTGGTGCAGGGAAGGGGCAGGGGGCTTGGTGCAGGGGGCTTGGTGCAGGGAGGGGGCAGGGGGCTTGGTGCAGGGAAGGGGCAGGGGTCTTGGTGCAGGGAAGGGGCAGGGGGCTTGGTGCAGGGGGCTTGGTGCAGGGAGGGGGCAGGGGGCTTGGTGCAGGGAAGGGGCAGGGGGCTTGGTGCAGGGAAGGGGCAGGGGGCTTGGTGCAGGGAGGGGTCAGGGGGCTTGGTGCAGGGAAGGGGCAGGGGGCTTGGTGCAGGGGTCTTGGTGCAGGGGGCTTGGTGCAGGGAGGGGTCAGGGGGCTTGGTGCAGGGGTCTTGGTGCAGGGGGCTTGGTGCAGGGAGGGGTCAGGGGGCTTGGTGCAGGGAGGGGTCAGGGGGCTTGGTGCAGGGAGGGGTCAGGGGGCTTGGTGCAGGGAGGGGGCAGGGGGCTTGGTGCAGGGAGGGGACAGGGGGCTTGGTGCAGGGGGCTTGGTGCAGGGAAGGGGCAGGGGGCTTGGTGCAGGGAAGGGGCAGGGGGCTTGGTGCAGGGAGGGGGCAGGGGGCTTGGTGCAGGGAAGGGGCAGGGGGCTTGGTGCAGGGAGGGGGCAGGGGGCTTGGTGCAGGGGGCTTGGTGCAGGGAAGGGGCAGGGGGCTTGGTGCAGGGAAGGGGCAGGGGGCTTGGTGCAGGGAGGGGGCAGGGGGCTTGGTGCAGGGAAGGGGCAGGGGGCTTGGTGCAGGGAGGGGGCAGGGGGCTTGGTGCAGGGGGCTTGGTGCAGGGAAGGGGCAGGGGGCTTGGTGCAGGGAAGGGGCAGGGGGCTTGGTGCAGGGAGGGGGCAGGGGGCTTGGTGCAGGGGGCTTGGTGCAGGGAAGGGGCAGGGGGCTTGGTGCAGGGAAGGGGCAGGGGGCTTGGTGCAGGGAAGGGGCAGGGGGCTTGGTGCAGGGAGGGGGCAGGGGGCTTGGTGCAGGGAGGGGACAGGGGGCTTGGTGCAGGGAGGGGACAGGGGGCTTGGTGCAGGGGGCTTGGTGCAGGAAAGGGGTCTCGGTGGGGGTAGGGATCTCTGTGATGGGATCTCGGTGGGGGTAGGGATCTCTGTGATGGGATCTCGGTGGGGGTAGGGACCTCTGTGGTGGGGGTAGGGATCTCTGTGAAGTAAGCAGGATGCGGTCTGTTCTCTCCCCTCCCCCAGGCTGGGTGTGTCTCCTGAGAGAAGGGTGTAACTGTCAGTGTGATAAGGAAGTGCTGAGCAGGACGGACACCATGAAGAAGGCATCCAGGTACACAGAGATGACATGTCTGTAGGGATGAGGATGAGGGGACTCTCTGTAGGGATGAGGATGAGGGGACTCTCTGTAGGGACGAGGATGAGGGACGCTCTGTAGGGATGAGGATGAGGGACTCTCTGTAGGGATGAGGATGAGGGACTCTCTGTAGGGATGAGGATGAGGGACTCTCTGTAGGGATGAGGATGAGGGGACACTTTGTAGGGATGAGGGAGGCTCTGTAGGGATGAGGATGAGGGACTCTCTGTAGGGATGAGGATGAGGGACTCTCTGTAGGGATGAGGATGAGGGACTCTCTGTAGGGATGAGGATGAGGGACTCTCTGTAGGGATGAGGATGAGGGACTCTCTGTAGGGATGAGGATGAGGGACGCTCTGTAGGGATGAGGATGAGGGACTCTCTGTAGGGATGAGGATGAGGGACGCTCTGTAGGGATGAGGATGAGGGACGCTCTCTGTAGGGATGAGGATGAGGGACGCTCTGTAGGGATGAGGATGAGGGACTCTCTGTAGGGATGAGGATGAGGGAGGCTCTGTAGGGATGAGGATGAGGGACTCTCTGTAGGGACGAGGATGAGGGAGGGTCTGTAGGGATGAGGATGAGGGACTCTCTGTAGGGATGAGGATGAGGGACTCTCTGTAGGGATGAGGATGAGGGACACTTTGTAGGGATGAGGGAGGCTCTGTAGGGATGAGGATGAGGGACTCTCTGTAGGGATGAGGATGAGGGACTCTCTGTAGGGATGAGGATGAGGGACTCTCTGTAGGGATGAGGATGAGGGACTCTCTGTAGGGATGAGGATGAGGGACGCTCTCTGTAGGGATGAGGATGAGGGACGCTCTGTAGGGATGAGGATGAGGGACGCTCTGTAGGGATGAGGATGAGGGAGGCTCTGTAGGGATGAGGATGAGGGACTCTCTGTAGGGATGAGGATGAGGGACTCTCTGTAGGGACGAGGATGAGGGACTCTCTGTAGGGACGAGGATGAGGGACTCTCTGTAGGGACGAGGATGAGGGACTCTCTGTAGGGACGAGGATGAGGGACTCTCTGTAGGGACGAGGATGAGGGACTCTCTGTAGGGACGAGGATGAGGGACTCTCTGTAGGGACGAGGATGAGGGACTCTCTGTAGGGACGAGGATGAGGGACTCTCTGTAGGGATGAGGATGAGGGACTCTCTGTAGGGATGAGGATGAGGGACGCTCTGTAGGGATGAGGATGAGGGACTCTCTGTAGGGACGAGGATGAGGGAGGCTCTGTAGGGATTGAGGATGAGGGACTCTCTGTAGGGATGAGGATGAGGACTCTCTGTAGGGGATGAGGATGAGGGGACTCTCTGTAGGGATGAGGATGAGGGACTCTCTGTAGGGATGAGGATGAGGGACGCTCTGTAGGGATGAGGATGAGGGACGCTCTGTAGGGATGAGGATGAGGGACGCTCTGTAGGGATGAGGATGAGGGAGGCTCTGTAGGGATGAGGATGAGGGACTCTCTGTAGGGATGAGGATGAGGGACTCTCTGTAGGGACGAGGATGAGGGAGGCTCTGTAGGGACGAGGATGAGGGACTCTCTGTAGGGACGAGGATGAGGGACTCTCTGTAGGGACGAGGATGAGGGACTCTCTGTAGGGACGAGGATGAGGGACTCTCTGTAGGGACGAGGATGAGGGACTCTCTGTAGGGACGAGGATGAGGGACTCTCTGTAGGGACGAGGATGAGGGACTCTCTGTAGGGACGAGGATGAGGGACTCTCTGTAGGGACGAGGATGAGGGACTCTCTGTAGGGACGAGGATGAGGGACTCTCTGTAGGGACGAGGATGAGGGACTCTCTGTAGGGACGAGGATGAGGGACTCTCTGTAGGGACGAGGATGAGGGACGCTCTGTAGGGATGAGGATGAGGGACTCTCTGTAGGGATGAGGATGAGGGAGGCTCTGTAGGGATGAGGATGAGGGACTCTCTGTAGGATGAGGATGAGGGACTCTCTGTAGGGATGAGGATGAGGGACGCTCTGTAGGGACGAGGATGAGGGAGGCTCTGTAGGGATGAGGATGAGGGACTCTCTGTAGGGATGAGGATGAGGGAGGCTCTGTAGGGATGAGGATGAGGGAGGCTCTGTAGGGATGAGGATGAGGGACGCTCTGTAGGGACGAGGATGAGGGAGGCTCTGTAGGGACGAGGATGAGGGAGGCTCTGTAGGGATGAGGATGAGGGAGGCTCTGTAGGGACGAGGATGAGGGAGGCTCTGTAGGGATGAGGATGAGGGAGGCTCTGTAGGGATGAGGATGAGGGACTCTCTGTAGGGATGAGGATGAGGGAGGCTCTGTAGGGATGAGGATGAGGGACTCTCTGTAGGATGAGGATGAGGGACTCTCTGTAGGGATGAGGATGAGGGACTCTCTGTAGGGACGAGGATGAGGGACTCTCTGTAGGGACGAGGATGAGGGAGGCTCTGTAGGGATGAGGATGAGGGACTCTCTGTAGGGATGAGGGACTCTCTGTAGGGATGAGGGACTCTCTGTAGGGATGAGGGACTCTCTGTAGGGATGAGGATGAGGGACTCTCTGTAGGGATGAGGATGAGGGACTCTCTGTAGGGATGAGGATGAGGGACACTTTGTAGGGATGAGGGAGGCTCTGTAGGGATGAGGATGAGGGACTCTCTGTAGGGATGAGGATGAGGGACTCTCTGTAGGGATGAGGATGAGGGACTCTCTGTAGGGATGAGGATGAGGGACTCTCTGTAGGGATGAGGATGAGGGACTCTCTGTAGGGATGAGGATGAGGGACTCTCTGTAGGGATGAGGATGAGGACGCTCTGTAGGGATGAGGATGAGGGACGCTCTCTGTAGGGATGAGGATGAGGGAGGCTCTGTAGGGATGAGGATGAGGGACTCTCTGTAGGGATGAGGATGAGGGACTCTCTGTAGGGACGAGGATGAGGGACTCTCTGTAGGGACGAGGATGAGGGACTCTCTGTAGGGACGAGGATGAGGGACTCTCTGTAGGGACGAGGATGAGGGACTCTCTGTAGGGATGAGGATGAGGGACTCTCTGTAGGGACGAGGATGAGGGACTCTCTGTAGGGATGAGGATGAGGGACTCTCTGTAGGGATGAGGATGAGGGACTCTCTGTAGGGATGAGGATGAGGGACGCTCTGTAGGGATGAGGATGAGGGACGCTCTCTGTAGGGATGAGGATGAGGGACGCTCTGTAGGGATGAGGATGAGGGACTCTCTGTAGGGATGAGGATGAGAGACTCTCTGTAGGGATGAGGATGAGGGACGCTCTCTGTAGGGATGAGGATGAGGGACGCTCTGTAGGGATGAGGATGAGGGACGCTCTGTAGGGATGAGGATGAGGGACGCTCTGTAGGGATGAGGATGAGGGACGCTCTGTAGGGATGAGGATGAGGGACGCTCTGTAGGGATGAGGATGAGGGACTCTCTGTAGGGATGAGGATGAGGGACTCTCTGTAGGGACGAGGATGAGGGACGCTCTCTGTAGGGATGAGGATGAGGGACGCTCTGTAGGGATGAGGATGAGGGACGCTCTGTAGGGATGAGGATGAGGGACGCTCTCTGTAGGGATGAGGATGAGGGACGCTCTGTAGGGATGAGGATGAGGGACGCTCTGTAGGGATGAGGATGAGGGACTCTCTGTAGGGATGAGGATGAGAGACTCTCTGTAGGGATGAGGATGAGGACTCTCTGTAGGGATGAGGATGAGGGACTCTCTGTAGGGACGAGGATGAGGGAGGGTCTGTAGGGATGAGGATGAGGGACTCTCTGTAGGGATGAGGATGAGGGACTCTCTGTAGGGATGAGGATGAGGGACTCTCTGTAGGGATGAGGATGAGGGACACTTTGTAGGGATGAGGGAGGCTCTGTAGGGATGAGGATGAGGGACTCTCTGTAGGGATGAGGATGAGGGACTCTCTGTAGGGATGAGGATGAGGGACTCTCTGTAGGGATGAGGATGAGGGACTCTCTGTAGGGATGAGGATGAGGGACGCTCTCTGTAGGGATGAGGATGAGGGACGCTCTGTAGGGATGAGGATGAGGGACGCTCTGTAGGGATGAGGATGAGGGAGGCTCTGTAGGGATGAGGATGAGGGACTCTCTGTAGGGATGAGGATGAGGGACTCTCTGTAGGGACGAGGATGAGGGACTCTCTGTAGGGACGAGGATGAGGGACTCTCTGTAGGGACGAGGATGAGGGACTCTCTGTAGGGACGAGGATGAGGGACTCTCTGTAGGGACGAGGATGAGGGACTCTCTGTAGGGATGAGGATGAGGGACTCTCTGTAGGGACGAGGATGAGGGACTCTCTGTAGGGACGAGGATGAGGGACTCTCTGTAGGGATGAGGATGAGGGACTCTCTGTAGGGATGAGGATGAGGGACTCTCTGTAGGGATGAGGATGAGGGACGCTCTGTAGGGATGAGGATGAGGGACTCTCTGTAGGGACGAGGATGAGGGAGGCTCTGTAGGGATGAGGATGAGGGACTCTCTGTAGGGATGAGGATGAGGGACTCTCTGTAGGGATGAGGATGAGGGACTCTCTGTAGGGATGAGGATGAGGGACTCTCTGTAGGGATGAGGATGAGGGACTCTCTGTAGGGATGAGGATGAGGGACGCTCTGTAGGGATGAGGATGAGGGACGCTCTGTAGGGATGAGGATGAGGGACGCTCTGTAGGGATGAGGATGAGGGACGCTCTGTAGGGATGAGGATGAGGGAGGCTCTGTAGGGATGAGGATGAGGGACTCTCTGTAGGGATGAGGATGAGGGACTCTCTGTAGGGACGAGGATGAGGGAGGCTCTGTAGGGACGAGGATGAGGGACTCTCTGTAGGGACGAGGATGAGGGACTCTCTGTAGGGACGAGGATGAGGGACTCTCTGTAGGGACGAGGATGAGGGACTCTCTGTAGGGACGAGGATGAGGGACTCTCTGTAGGTACGAGGATGAGGGACTCTCTGTAGGGACGAGGATGAGGGACTCTCTGTAGGGACGAGGATGAGGGACTCTCTGTAGGGACGAGGATGAGGGACTCTCTGTAGGGACGAGGATGAGGGACTCTCTGTAGGGACGAGGATGAGGGACTCTCTGTAGGGACGAGGATGAGGGACTCTCTGTAGGGACGAGGATGAGGGACTCTCTGTAGGGACGAGGATGAGGGACTCTCTGTAGGGATGAGGATGAGGGACGCTCTGTAGGGATGAGGATGAGGGACTCTCTGTAGGGATGAGGATGAGGGAGGCTCTGTAGGGATGAGGATGAGGGACTCTCTGTAGGGATGAGGATGAGGGACTCTCTGTAGGGATGAGGATGAGGGACTCTCTGTAGGGATGAGGATGAGGGACGCTCTGTAGGGACGAGGATGAGGGAGGCTCTGTAGGGATGAGGATGAGGGACTCTCTGTAGGGATGAGGATGAGGGAGGCTCTGTAGGGATGAGGATGAGGGAGGCTCTGTAGGGATGAGGATGAGGGACGCTCTGTAGGGACGAGGATGAGGGACGCTCTGTAGGGACGAGGATGAGGGAGGCTCTGTAGGGATGAGGATGAGGGAGGCTCTGTAGGGATGAGGATGAGGGAGGCTCTGTAGGGATGAGGATGAGGGAGGCTCTGTAGGGATGAGGATGAGGGAGGCTCTGTAGGGATGAGGATGAGGGACTCTCTGTAGGGATGAGGATGAGGGAGGCTCTGTAGGGATGAGGATGAGGGACTCTCTGTAGGGATGAGGATGAGGGACTCTCTGTAGGGATGAGGATGAGGGACTCTCTGTAGGGACGAGGATGAGGGACTCTCTGTAGGGACGAGGATGAGGGAGGCTCTGTAGGGATGAGGATGAGGGACTCTCTGTAGGGATGAGGGACTCTCTGTAGGGATGAGGGACTCTCTGTAGGGATGAGGGACTCTCTGTAGGGATGAGGATGAGGGACTCTCTGTAGGGATGAGGATGAGGGACTCTCTGTAGGGATGAGGATGAGGGACACTTTGTAGGGATGAGGGAGGCTCTGTAGGGATGAGGATGAGGGACTCTCTGTAGGGATGAGGATGAGGGACTCTCTGTAGGGATGAGGATGAGGGACTCTCTGTAGGGATGAGGATGAGGGACTCTCTGTAGGGATGAGGATGAGGGACTCTCTGTAGGGATGAGGATGAGGGACTCTCTGTAGGGATGAGGATGAGGGACGCTCTGTAGGGATGAGGATGAGGGACGCTCTCTGTAGGGATGAGGATGAGGGACGCTCTCTGTAGGGATGAGGATGAGGGAGGCTCTGTAGGGATGAGGATGAGGGACTCTCTGTAGGGATGAGGATGAGGGACTCTCTGTAGGGACGAGGATGAGGGACTCTCTGTAGGGACGAGGATGAGGGACTCTCTGTAGGGACGAGGATGAGGGACTCTCTGTAGGGACGAGGATGAGGGACTCTCTGTAGGGATGAGGATGAGGGACTCTCTGTAGGGACGAGGATGAGGGACTCTCTGTAGGGACGAGGATGAGGGACTCTCTGTAGGGATGAGGATGAGGGACTCTCTGTAGGGATGAGGATGAGGGACTCTCTGTAGGGATGAGGATGAGGGACGCTCTGTAGGGATGAGGATGAGGGACGCTCTCTGTAGGGATGAGGATGAGGGACGCTCTGTAGGGATGAGGATGAGGGACTCTCTGTAGGGATGAGGATGAGAGACTCTCTGTAGGGATGAGGATGAGGGACGCTCTCTGTAGGGATGAGGATGAGGGACGCTCTGTAGGGATGAGGATGAGGGACGCTCTGTAGGGATGAGGATGAGGGACGCTCTCTGTAGGGATGAGGATGAGGGACGCTCTGTAGGGATGAGGATGAGGGACGCTCTGTAGGGATGAGGATGAGGGACTCTCTGTAGGGATGAGGATGAGAGACTCTCTGTAGGGATGAGGATGAGGGACGCTCTCTGTAGGGATGAGGATGAGGGACGCTCTGTAGGGATGAGGATGAGGGACGCTCTGTAGGGATGAGGATGAGGGACGCTCTCTGTAGGGATGAGGATGAGGGACGCTCTGTAGGGATGAGGATGAGGGACGCTCTGTAGGGATGAGGATGAGGGACTCTCTGTAGGGATGAGGATGAGAGACTCTCTGTAGGGATGAGGATGAGGGACGCTCTCTGTAGGGATGAGAATGAGGGACGCTCTGTGTGTTCAGCTCACAATGACAATCCCTTTTTTTCTGTCTTTACAGCAAAACCAAGCAGGTCGTCTTCTTCCCCGGTGAGTGACATCATAACACTGCATGTGATTAGTTAATAAAGGGTGGTAATTAGTGGTGGCGGGGGAGGTGAGACTCCTGGGGGGGTGATGAGGAGGATCTCGTCCTCATTAGGAGACCCGCGAGACTCGGTGATATGTGGCGGAGCTGAAGAATGTCGCCGTCTGTCATTGTCCTAATCTGTGATCACCCCCTCCCCCCCCCTACAGTATATCATATCAGATCCCTACAGACATTCCCCCTCCATATTCCCTCCTCCTTCCCCCCCCTCCACTGATCCCCTCCATTCCCCCTCCACTATCGCCTCCTTTCCCCCTCTACTATCCCCTCCATTCCCCCCTCTACTATCCCCTCCATTCCCCCCCCTCTACTATCCCCTCCATTCCCCCCCTCTACTATCCCCTCCATTCCCCCCCTCTACTATCCCCTCCATTCCCCCCCTCTACTATCCCCTCCATTCCCCCTCCACTATCCCCTCCACTATCCCCTCCATTCCTCCTCCTCTATCCCCTCCATTCCCCCTCCTCTATCCCCTCCATTCCCCCTCCACTATCCCCTCCACTATCCCCTCCATTCCTCCTCCTCTATCCCCTCCATTCCCCCTCCTCTATCCCCTCCATTCCCCCTCCTCTATCCCCTCCATTCCCCCTCCACTATCCCCTCCATTCCTCCTCCACTATCTCCTCCATTCCTCCTCCACTATCCCCTCCATTCCTCCTCCACTATCCCCTCCATTCCCCCCTCCACTATCCCCTCCATTCCCCCCTCCACTATCCCCTCCATTCCCCCCTCTACTATCCCCTCCATTCCCCCCCTCTACTATCCCCTCCATCATCCTCCACTATCCCCTCCATTTCCCCTCCATTTCCCCTCCACTCCCCCTCCACTATCCCCTCCATTCCTCCTCCACTATCCCCTCCATTCCCCCCCCTCTACTATCCCCTCCATCATCCTCCACTATCCCCTCCATTCCCCCTCCACTATCCCCTCCATTCCCCCCCTCTACTATCCCCTCCATTCCCCCCCTCTACTACCCCTCCATTCCCCCCCCTCTACTATCCCCTCCATTCCCCCCCTCCACTATCCCCTCCATTCCCCCCCTCCACTATCCCCTCCATTCCCCCCCTCCACTATCCCCTCCATTCCCCCCCTCCACTATCCCCTCCATTTCCCCCCTCCACTATCCCCTCCATTCCCCCCTCTACTATCCCCTCCATTCCCCCCTCTACTATCCCCTCCATTCCCCCCTCTACTATCCCCTCCATTCCCCTCCATTCCCCCCCTCTACTATCCCCTCCATCATCCTCCACTATCCCTCCATTTCCCCTCCACTCCCCCTCCACTATCCCCTCCATTCCTCCTCCACTATCCCCTCCATCCCCCCCCCCCTCTACTATCCCCTCCATCATCCTCCACTATCCCCTCCATTCCCCCCTCTACTATCCCCTCCATCATCCTCCACTATCCCCTCCATTCCCCCTCCACTATCCCTCCATTCCTCCTCCATTCCCCCCCTCTACTATCCCCTCCATTCCCCCCCCCCTCTACTATCCCCTCCATTCCCCTCCATTCCCCCCCCTCTACTATCCCCTCCATTCCTCCTCCATTCCCCCCCTCTACTATCCCCTCCATTCCCCCCCTCTACTATCCCCTCCATTCCCCCCCTCTTCTATCCCCTCCATTCCCCCCCCCCCACTATCCCCTCCATTCCTCCTCCACTATCCCCTCCATTCCCCCTCCACTATCCCCTCCATTCCCCTCCACTATCCCCTCCATTCCCCCTCCACTATCCCCTCCATTCCTCCTCCATTCCCCCCTCTACTATCCCCTCCATTCCCCCCCCCCCTCTACTATCCCCTCCATTCCCCCCCCCCCCTCTACTATCCCCTCCATTCCCCCCCCCCCTCTACTATCCCCTCCATTCCCCCCCCCCCCTCTACTATCCCCTCCATTCCACCCCCTCTACTATCCCCTCCATTCCCCCCCTCTACTATCCCCTCCATTCCCCCTCCACTATCCCCTCCATTCCCCCTCCACTATCCCCTCCATTCCCCCCCTCTACTATCCCCTCCATTCCCCCCCTCCACTATCCCCTCCATTCCTCCCTCCATCCCCCCCCCTCTACTATCCCCTCCATTCCCCCCCCTCTACTATCCCCTCCATTCCCCCCCTCCACTATCCCCTCCCATTCCCCCCCTCCACTATCCCCTCCATTCCCCCCCTCCACTATCCCCTCCATTCCCTCTACTTCCCCCTCTACTATCCCCTCCATTCCCCCCTCCATTCCCCTCCATTCCCCCCTCTACTATC